>JAHXHD010000272.1:0-32309 GCA_019857685.1 Papiliotrema terrestris | reverse complement strand
GTATAGGCAGTGTCGTCGGCGGGAGAAGGAGGATGTGCTTTGCCGGCGGGGAGGGGCAGCGCGGTGGGGAGTCGGGCAGGGGCTCGGCTGCGCGTCAGCGATGCTCGGCGACGGTCTGCCATACAGGCCGCACTCACTAAGGACGATACCGGGGACCTCGATGGATCCCTGCCGGAGCTTCTCGTCGTACTCGCCCGAGTCGCGCGGCGACGGCGTGCGAGATACGAGGCCGCCCATCATGATCTCGCGCTCCTGGCGCGGCGTCATAATCGTCGGCGAGGCGGGGGAGAAGTAAGACGTGGAGGATGAGGAGGAGGACGAGGTGGAACATGGCGGAGTCGAGTAGTGCGAGGCGTACATCAATGGCGGCGTCGCGGGGATCATGACAGATGGGGGAGAGGGTCGGACTCGGTTCGGGGTAATCATTTTGGTGACAGACTCGAGGAGTCAATGTGGGCGGGGAGAAGCAGACACAGGCAGGCGAGGCTGGAACGATGTCTTGGGTGTGCCGTGTGGGCGTGAGGTGTAACGAGCGTGTTTGGGCGGAGTCGACGATGACGGCGGGGGGAAATGCCGTCGACGAAGTGAGGAAGATGATATAATGGGCGATGACCTGGTCGATGCTGGATCAGTGGGGAGTGTCGTCGTTCCTTAATTGGGCCCAGACACGGATCTTTGCTGCGGTCTGACGTCGCCAAAAGATCAAACAGGGGGTTTGATCGCTGATGCGTTCCAAAGGGACGGAATTTTGATGGCAATGGACGATGGGTCGCTCCCGACGTTCCGGGTACGCGTTATGAGCAAGGCGGTGCCGCTGTGATCGGTGCGGACAGGTCGTTGAAGGCGTCCAAGACGTGTCGAGATGGCAGGTCGGAGCGCTGAGGCAGTGAAAGGAGCGTGAGGTGTCGTGCGGACGTGGTGGTGCGTATAAGCCGTAGAGGTAGAGGTCGCGTGCGGGTGATTGGGTGATCGACCAGCCTCTATGCGAAACGGATGGGAAACACTATGACGATCAGAGATTAGGATGGTATGTGGGAGGGAATCAGAGTCGATCAACAGCCCCGTCTTGATACCTGCTCAAAAGTGAGTGACATGCCATCTCATCTCGTGACACTGTTTGTTGATCGCGGTGAAACCGTGCGCGCATACACAGGGTGTGGCGCCCAACATGCGCATACTACCTGCCTTACCTGCAAGGCAGGTCACCTCGTTTCGGGTACGCAAGAAAAAAAAAAGCTTAAGGACGGCACACCAAGCGGTGGAAGAGGGATATGTGCACGTCGGGGGGGACAGGGTGTGAGGTCGAGAGGCGCGTGTTTGTGATTTTGTTTTTGGCTGTCGCGCCGCCACAGGGAAAGGGAAATTGCGTCATCCGAGACCGGAGCGCGTCTCGCCGCACACCGAGACGACGCGGTCTAGATTCTGCCTTGTGCCTTGCAGGCGTAGGTTGTGCCATTCACCCCGCTAGCCTTGCTCATCGTCGCGGCGAACAACCCACAAACCGTCCACGAGTAGCACACATTGGCTTACATACGCAAAACTATGAAAGACATTCTACATATCATCATGCGTCGTCCCTCATCATCGTCCTTCATCGCAATTCAGCCTTCCCCTCCCTACTCCCCCTCGCGCACATTCTCATGTGCGATCACCTTCATGTACGTCGGTCGGCCAGGCAGTGTGTGTGTGCGGGTGTCCAGGAAGAACAGGCGTGGGAAGTAAGAGTTACATGCAACGTGATATCGTTTTGTATTACGTGGCGGCGAAGCCGGGTTGCCTCGAGGATGATGGTCCGAGTGCGGGAAAGGGTGGCCAGTCGTGTTCACAGGTGTTTGGGTCGTTCGTTATTATCGTACAGCATCGCTCCAGGTCGTGGGCATAAGTTAGGCAGGATGGTCGGTGTGGTTGGGTTATGCGCGCGATGCAGGCGGTTCGATTCCGGCTTCAACGTACAGCTCGATGCCTTCATCTTCCGCTCCGCCAAGGACGCTTCCGGGCCATCGTTCGGTCGCCCACGAGTGCATGAACACGGAAGCCTTCATGTGCTTCTTGCTGGCGTACTGCGAGTGAGCATGCGATCGCGAAACACGACCCGGCATCTACTCACCTTCTTGAAGAAGCAGGAGCTGGTGTCGAGCTTCGGATCAAGCAGCCAGTCAAGCATGATCTGCGCCGGCTCAATCAACTCGCCGACCGAGTAGGCCGAGTAGTGGACGAGGTTGGGCGTCTGCAGTCAGCATCTGATAGCAAGCGATGCGCCACTTGACTCACCCATGGGCCGCTCTCGAGACATAGCCTCGCGAGCCACATGGCCGCGGCCGCCAACAGACTTGGCGGGTACGGCATCAGACGGTGCTCGACCGCGCTGATCTCGGTCAAGAATTTGCCGAGGGTCCTCGTCTTGATGTCGTACGCGTCGGCTTTCGATATCCTCCTAAGGAAGTGTAGGGGGTTCGGGTAGGACATGTCGAAGTTGAGCGTGGAGAGCATGTATCGTTCCGCGGAAAGAATCTCCTCGACGCCGTAGCCGCCATCGGCCATGTGCAGGAAGTGTGTGACCGAGGGGCAGATGACTTCTTCGTACTTGGCTGCGACGAAGAGGCCCGTAATACCGACGAGTTGGAGTTTCGCGAGGGAGACTACGCGGAGAGACAGGAACCTGTCGACCAGGTTGACGGCGATGAAGAGCGTTTCGGGGAGCAGACGAAACTTGGCGTGCACCTCGATCAACCAGTCCATGAGGATCGTGCGCATCTTCCACTGCAGCTCGGCCTGGTCTTCGATGTACGAAGGGTTGGGCATCGTTGCTTCCTGGCCAGTCAGCTCTCGTCTCCAACAGGGATACCGCGCGACTCACCTCGATGGCCATCATATGGTTGAACGCGTCGACTACGTACTCGGCGACCATCGTCGGATCACCCTCGTCCTCGGCATCAAGGTCCTCCCACCCCTCATCTTTCGCTCGCAACCGCTTCGGCGACTTCATCGATACTTTGCTCCCGCTCGACAAGAGGATCTCCTTGCCCTCCGCATCGTACGGCCCCTCATCCGCCGACTCCTCCGCATCACGCTCACGCTCTACGGCCGGCAAAGCAGGCGAGCTCGTCTTCCTTTTCTTCCTCGCTGGCTCCTGCTGCACTTCCTTCTCCTGTTTGACGTTCACCCTCTTGTCCGCCAATGGTCTCGCCGCGTCCACCGTCGAGGCCGTGGTAGAGCGCGAACGCGATGCAGTCGGTCGCCCGACGGCAGACGACGAGGTTGCTTTCCGCTTCGTGGCGGCGGGTTGTTCCTCCTCGACCTTGACCGCCGTGCGCGCTTTCCGGAGTGCCGCCGTTGCGGATGTGCTCGCGGACGTGCTTGATCCAGACGCGACCGGCTTCTTCTCCAGCTTCCCCTTCTCGCCGTTAACGACCGGCTTCTTGCTCGCGTTCTTGACCTCGCCAAGGGCCGCTCGGGACGGGGCCGTTGTAGTAGCTTTGCCGGATGTGGCAGCGCTCGCGGCTGTCCGCTTCATAACCGGCAGCTTTGACGCAGGGAGGGCCGAGTGGGACTTCATGGCCGTCGTGGAGGGGATGGAGGGGTCATGGGCGATAGTCGGCTTGGTTGATCCCGGCCGGGTGGACTTGAGTGCAGCTGTCGTGCTCGTGTGAGTCGCGGAACGGGTTCGCGGACCCAGCGCTGGCGGAGCATTCTCGTTGCCAGGCACGGCTCGTCTTGAGCGTGTCTGATCATCAGCACCATCGCAGGCGGGCAAGCGTCGAGGCGAAGGTGTGAGACGATGAGGAGGCAATGTGGAATTATGATGGACGTGTCGGGGTTGAGTGATAACGCGCAGGGAGGTCAGGTTTCAAACTGGACCCCCCCCCTATAACGGCGCGTTGCTCGACGAAGACGCGAAGTGATGCGACATGACTAGATGGTGGAGTGATGAGATGGTACGTACAGGTATTTGGGACGGCATGATGTCGTAGAGGACAGTCGAACAGCGACCTCAACGTCGAGCGAGGAGGCTGGTCGATGGGGGTATGGCGGGGTTTGATCGGGTAATGTTGGGCGGAGCGGTGCGCAGTGTTGAAATCGTTTATTGTAATCGTACACGGGCGTTGGTTGTCGAGCGGGCACGAGTCGATGCGAACTACTTACCGCGACGGGAGAGGGATCAAGACCAAGCGATGGCCGATCTGATCCTGCTCGCTGGTGGGTGCTATGGAGTGGGTGTGATGAATGGTGGATGCAATGTCTGTCTGCACCAGAGTCAGGAATGGGACGTGTCCGTGACTGGTGTCCTGCTGCGATGCTACATTGCGCGCACAAAATGACGATCCGACGGGAACACACAGGGTAAGTCTGGGCAACCGACATGAGTCACGTGACCGAGACCGAATCAACGAGCTGCCGGGGATTCAATAACGCCGAGGCGCGACTCTACCGATCCACAACGCGGATGCATGCCCATGTCCTGACGGGAGGCGGGTACAGGGTTGCATTGTGTCATGCACTCACACACGGCGAGGATCATGTCATGTCATGTCAGCGGCGCGCGGCCAAAGTATGCGTAGGCAGGCACGGGGTAGGCTGGGAAGACATGAGATGGTCATGTCGCACACGACAAGCAGGGTTTATAGGCTCATGGCGGACGTGCCGGTGCCCGTCGTCGCGTGAATGGCTTTGCGCTCATGAGGTTACCCCGATCGTGCTGCAGCCGGCCGATCGATCAGGCATGCTCGATGCATTTGCTTGCGAGCGGCCGACGCAACGAGGTGCTGGTGGCAGCCGATGTCCTGCGCCGGAACGGCCCGGCGGGCATTGCACATGGGCCTCACGAACCCATGGATTCGATGCGTCATCCTCTTTGCGCTACGACAGGGAGGGCCGATACTCACCGCTCCTTGTTGGCTGCGTCACGTCGCTTCACCGCTCTCTGGGCACCGGCCTTCCGAAGGCAGCACTGTCATTTGCGCAAGAGCACCCCTGCTATCCTATAGGCATACAACCGCTATTACCAACCTGCACGTACGTCTGTCTACACAACTAGTCAACTTGTCCTCTCTCCAGAAAGCGATCTCAAAGATACCTGACAATTTGGCGAATATCGAACTGGGCACGAACGCGGACAGCTTCGCATGCACCGCCAGGCGGACAATGTTGCAGTGCAGCGTCGCGACATACCTGTTCCCGGCAAACGTTACACATGTGAGCCACGGCTCACCAGCAACGCTACCGTCTGTGCCTGCGGCCGATCCCCTGCACACCATTGCAGCTTGTATGCCTCGTCACCCCAGCCTCATCATGGCAATACATAACATCGCTCGCAAAGGTGAAATACATGCTAGAAACGAAAAAAGAAAATGCAGTCGAGCGGATCTCCTTGCGCCCGTACCGCCGCCTCAGCCAAGTCTCAGAAAGCCACACCCTTCTTGAACTCTCCTTGCTGATTCTTCGGCGTGAGCTCGACTGTGCTTCCATTCGGGCTATGCGGCTCCACGTCCACCTCGCTGTGCTCCATCTTGGTCGTGAATGTCGTAGGGGTGTCGAGGGGCGTCTCGATGTCTTCCTTCTCGTCCCTGCTTCCCGGACTGTCGGGCGTGTTCGTCGCCGACATCTCAATCTCCTCTTCCAGAGTGACACCATTGGTGAAGCCTCGGTTGACCGAGGGACGGTCGGCGACTGGCCACGTGCGGGCCACGGACGGGCCATCCCCACGCATGGCTGAGAAAGAGGTCGTCGTGTCAAATCCGGAAACGGTAGGGTCGAAGCCGCGAGTGTTGATTTGCGACCTTCCGCCATTCTTGGTTTCGGTGTACGTGGCGGCCCCAGACCAGGTGCTACCTGTCAGCGGACACGACTGACACGCGTAGAGACTGAGCTCACCTTCTGTCGGCTGCTTCGCGGTCGGCGCGGAGACGGCTGCGGCAGGCGAGGAACCCGAGTATGAGGGCGATGGCAAGCACTGCGGCGCAGATGGAGCTCATCTGCCGTCAGGTGAGACTCTGATTAACGCGCAAGACTCACCACAGCTTGAACCTTGACGAACTCCTTCTGGAAAAGTTGAGGGGTTCCGGTCAGGTCGGGGGAGGGCACTTCCTCGATGCCCGTACCGTTAGTACTGCCATCAGCGCCTGTGGAAGCCATGAGCAGAGCGTGAGCAGAAAACACACGCGGTAGTCGTGTTGCCTGAAATCTGATGTCAGCGCGAGTAAGCGACAAGTCTGTGCGCGCTCACCAATGGCTGGCAGATTGCATTCGTGTATCTGATGCCGAGTGTGATGTCGTTCTGAGCACACTGCTGTCCGACCCAGCAAGACTTTGCGTCAGTTCTGCCACTGCGCGGACCGCACGTATTCGGGCTCACAGCGACAGAGTTGGCGTACACGGTCGATTTGCAGATACACGCATAGTCGGTGGCGTTTGCACAACCGGTACTGTCGCCATTATCGAGACTGTCATCAGCTTCGTGCTGCAGGTCATGAATGGCTCTGTCATCTCACCATCCTTGGACACACGCCGAGAGCTGCATCGTCTGAGGATCCTCCTGTCGCGCATGTAAGGTGGACATATCGAAGCTGAAGGGTGAGGGAGCCATCTTCTAACGGAACGCGGCGTAGGTTTCGAGGAGATTGGATAAGTCAGTAGTCGACGTTATGAGGTTAAATCAAGGTGAACGTCCAATTCAGAGAGCGGGAAGCCATGCCCAATGAGGCGAGCGGGACATATTGTACATGAAGGCCTCCATGGTGGGTTCTGGGCCGTTTCTCGAACCCTCTGCGATCGTGCTCGTTGTCAATTGCTGGGACAATAAGGCTTCTACCGTTTCGAGCGAGGGACAAAAGGCCTCGATGTACAACAATAAACTACCTCGACCCGGGTTTCAGGGTGAACGGCCGTGCCTGCACTGAGGCACGTGGCGCACCCGGGCATCGATCGGCGACCGCCGTTCCAGACTTGTTGCTCTGAATCGACATTGCACCGAGCGAGCAGTCTGCGCGTCGCCATGGTGTAACCTGGCAGCACGATGGTCTTAAGAGAGTACAAAATGTACGTTACATGGTGCGCACTTGCTGTCACAGCGTCGTTGTTGCCGTCATTGTTCGTGATACCATCTAAATCCCGGTCGTTCCCACGTCGCGTCAACGTCCCCCCACCGCTTCCACATCCACTCGCTAAACTTCTCGCTGATCCCGGACGGTCCGTTGTCCGGTTGGTCATCATTCACGCACGCCATGACGACGTCTCGATTCCTGTCGTAATCTTCCGTTGCCGAGTTCAACTCGCGCAAATTATGTATTTGGTTGAAACGGGTTCGCGATGAGCCTGCACTTTCAGCACCGCCGTGCAGCCAGCCATGTCGCTGATCCGAAGGAAACAGACTCACCCAGCACATACGCGTACCGCGACAGCAACTTTATTGACCATTGTCGCAGGTTCACAGAGCCGTCGGTGGATGGCTTGGTACCCGCCCATCGATCCTGTCCCGAACGGACCAGACTGTACACGCTGAAATTGCCCGCTTCCCAGGTATCTGTCAACGGCAATATTGGTTCGCTCCTCTCCCATCTGGTTCGGTTCCGTCGTTCCGGTACAACCGCTTGGTCCTGGTGAGGAAGGACAGCACTCAGCCCACGCTCGCCTGAAGCAGTGACCAAAGCCTTGACGAGGCAGTCACCGCATTGCGGCTCGGCGAATGCGATGTGGGTGAACATGTCCGCGGCGTCGAGCGGGACATTGGTGTAGAAATCGGCGGGGAGGCATTCGCGAACGGAGAAGATACACGTGTTCTCGCGATGTTCGCGACCGGGCCGGTCGGATAGTAACCCGTCCATCGAGGCTGCCGTGAGCAAGATGCCTGGGAAGATGCGGTCGACACTCACACCAGGTATACCTTGTGCCCTTCGGCCCGTCCCAGCCCATCTGCCCGTTGACATAGCCCAATGTGTCCAGCGTTGTCCTCGGACCCCGTTGGACCATGATATTCTGGGAGAAATCATCGTTGATACCGAGCAATCCTCTGATCTCATGCTTTTCGGTGTCGCCCCACAACCCGTCCTCTCCACCCAATCTCGCAACAGCCCACGTCCAGAGAAAGGCCTCGCGCCAGCGCTCGACCCGCAAGTAACCCGCCAGCCAGCTCATCTCGACGTCGGCGATCCCGCGCGTACTCCGTCGAAAGCCCCGTGATGCCGCCTCAGTGAGCTCATCCTCCCACATCACGCTGGTTTCGTGAGCCAGCGAGACCGATAGTGATTTCGGAACGTGGTGCATGTATCCCCGTTTCTTCGAAGGGAAGCGGCGCGAGATCATCTGTGAGGCATGCTGCAAGCCGCCCCACTCGCCAGATGTGGAGTATAGGTCGGGAGTGAGTTCAGGCTTGACCAGCAGGCCGCCGTCGATCCGGAGAACATCGCCGAGCAGGGGGTGATGGAAATCGGTTGGCGTGGTGTCGGCCTAGAAGTCAGCCGCCGCACTGATCACCGTGGAACCGGCCAACCACGTACCAGCAGGAACATGTCGTCGTTAGCGAGCACACTTTCCGTCAGCATCTGACCGCACGCAGGAGCAGACAGCGATGAGCCGACTCACAAGTTCTCGTTCAAGCCATCGACCCATCCGATCCGGCTCTCGATTGCAAAGCTATTGAAGCTCGGCACGCTCATGAACCTCCATTCCAGCTCGTATTCCCTATCCAATCCTTTGTCTTCTGGCGAATCGTAATGGTCCACCGGTATCCGGAAGAACTTGGAATGGAAATGCCATTTGACGCCCGCTATCCCGCTCTTGACGATATCCCAGTCGAGCCATTCCGGGATCTGGCCCAGCCTCCAGCTACCTTCGCCATCTCTCCGCTTCGCTGTACCAGCTGGAGCTTCTCGCCGATCGTGGGAATCGGAGACTGATCCTACGTTGCTGTCGGTATCGAAATCGGCCGAGAGAACGTGTATATTACCCAGACCATGCACCGAAGATTTGACGGATCGCATCGCCCCTCGCAGCTCCCCGTTGTCGCGGAACCGCTTTCCCGAGCCTGCTTGCATCGGTATCTCTTCCGCCTCGGCGCGAGTCGCCATGGCTTCCTGGAAATGTTCACCGGAGGCGTTGACCCAGAGGAAGACAAAGTCGACTGGGGGCAGGGGGCTGGCATCCGCATTCGCCGGTATGGTGCCGCTACCGTAGTAGCTTTCGAGGACGTCGGCGTTTGGTCGAGTCCGTATAGGCCGGAGGAGCGGGGCGGCAGGATGCAACGTCGGCGGGATTAGCACTTGGGTCGGATCCTCCGGGATAGCCATCGTGTGCTGCGCATCGTCTATGCCGAGCACTATCGCCTGCGGGGGTGTGGAAGCATCGCCCATCGGCGCGTCCCAAGGTAGAGCGTCGTTCGCTTCTAGCGCCTCGACGGGAAACTCGGGCAGCACGAACATGACCCCACAGTACGCCACGCCCAAAAAGCACAATGCCGCCGAAAGGACCCATAGACCCCTCCTTCGCCTGTCCAGCCTCCACTCCCCGTCGTACGAGCTTGTCGGTCCTCGCTGCGTCTCATGGTCGTATATCTTCGGCTCCAGCGAGTCTGAAGATCGCCGGTCCGTGTACGGGATCATTGCTTTGCCCTGTCGAGCGCGAGCGATGCGAGGACGAGTGGATGTCGCGTCGAGATGGGGGATGAAGCTCGAGTTGCGTGTGACTCGATATTCGTCGGACAGCTCGATGTGCACGGTGCGCGATCCCGTCGGATCCAGTCCGCAGGCAATGTTGACCGGTATGGCGTAGGACCGCGAGCAATTTTCGCAGCTCGCGCGCAGGTCTACGAGGTCCCAGGGTCTTGCGCAGCCGCTTGTTGTTGTTCTTGTTATTGTTGGCTGATATGCGTGTTTAGGTCAGGCAGGGCGCGGTGACTTATCGCAGTGTCACGCGATCACGCAGTGTCATCCCGTGCGGAGCGATTGCGGTCCGGGGGTCGAGGCACGTCCAAGCGTAGTAGGTTTGGGCGAACGAACGGGCTGGCGGATTGGCGGCACGGCTCGGAGCGGGATGCACGGGCCAAGCGCAGCTGTGTCGAGGTCGTGGTGGGGCGCGGTGGGGGTTCAGGCTGCGGACCGCGCGGGACAATGGCTGACAGATACGTGTCGGATTCTTGTGGACAATGCAGTGCGGGAGCAGGGGATGCTAAGGCCTGTGCGCGTCGACGGATGGGCCGTCAATGCCTTTTGTTCAAGACGGGTAGACTAGTAGCTCCTCTTCGGGTTCAGTGCTTCCCGGTGCCCTGCTGCATTCGCACTACCCTCGCAAAGCGAAAAAGGTACACACGTCGCTCGGTGTATCTTAAGCATGCATTACCCCCTCTCATCTCGCTATCCGCCTCTGACGCGGAACTGCAGGGACGGACCCGACAAGCGCAACAAATCGCCAAATACGGCATGACTGCCAGCCACTTGGGCGCCTCGGTCGCCAAAGCGCCAGCCGATCATCCTACCCCCACGCCCGGCAATCCTTTATTGCCTGGGGCGCAACCACCCAATTCCCGCCCGCAGCCCTGGTACCGGCTCCAACAGGTGAGACTATAGACGCTCCACCAAAATAGCGATCCCTGGCCTTGGACGCGCTATTTGCAAATCCCCTGGCGTGCCGGCTTGGGCGGCACCGGCCTATGCTTCCAATTGCCTCCCCGCATGTCTCGCTCGACTGCCGGCCGAGCTCGCGGCTTCGTACGCAAGCGGCAACGAGGACAGGACGAGATTAGACCGTCTGAATCAGGTCCACCACGAGGGCTGAGCCTGTCTTCCGGGATGGCCAAGCGCAGATCCCGTTGGCCAACAGGTAAGTAAGCAGAGCGCTGGGTGACATCCGCAGATAGCAGAGCACCTGTACCCACTGGTCGTGCGTACAACGTGGAGCTGGAATTGACACACATGTCTGGCAAAACCTTCGAGGCAGCACCAACCTTGACCTTGCTGTGTGTGACATTGATCAGACCTGATTCACGTTTACATACATGCAGTCCCATGGTCTAGTTCTCTATGCGAATTTATGCGAGATTGATGCTACATACAGTACATGCCATCCCCTCCTACTCCTGCGACTGGCTCACTCGTGCCATCCACTGTCTCAGGGTGTCCGCAAGCACCCCAGGTAAAGCCTCCACATCCCTCAGCACCACAAAGAAATCGAAGGGGAAGGTATCGAGATATCGCGTCATCTCCAGCTGCATCTCCCCGCCCACGTTCTTGTACTCGACCGTCTGCATCGACAAGATGCTCGTCCGTCCCGCGCCAGCCGTGCTCGGGCCGGTCGTTGTGGTATGCAGCGAGTCGATGACGATGAAGACAATCATGACACGCTCCTCGAGTGCGCGGCGCAACAGCCTCCTGAGCTTGGCGTGGTCTTGACAAACTCCGTCCGAGATGATGATCTGCAACTGCCACAGGTCGGCGTTGCTCGAGCTCGGCTGGTTCTGTCGACTCTCGGCGAGGAAGGTCAGCGTGCGCTCGACGAGCTTGACGACGTCGGTACGGTTCTGATCAAACTTGAAGGCGTCGACCACTTTCGCGCCGTCCGCGTCGGTAAAGCCGGTGCCGAACGGATGGAGGATATCCACGCTCTCGCCAAACTTGGCAATGGCGACCTGACCGACTTCGAGCTTGTTCATCGCCTGGCTCACGAGGGCGAGGGTCTGGTACGCGAGGTGGACGGAATGGCTGTCGGCCATGGATCGAGAGTCGTCCAGCGAGAGGAGAACTTGATACTCGCGCCGAGACGGCTTGGTTCGGCGCAGCCAGATCTTGTCCTTGGTGTACTCGGAAGCGATGTACGGGATGATTTTGCGCATGTTGAGACGCTTGCCCGTGCGGAAATCGCCTTGCAACCGCGTAGCAAGTGTCGGTTCGAGGATGAGCCGGAGTTGCTCGCAAAGGGCGTACGACAGATCGCTCGTCAGGGCAGCGTGCTGTCGCCAGATCATCTCCCCGTCAAGGGTCTCGTCTTCGACCTTGGTGACCTCGTTGAGCTCGACCGGGGTATCGTCATCGTCGTCCTCGACCTCGCGCTTGGCTTCGATAGTGTCCTCCCGGTCGTCGTCAACTTCCATCTGATCGTCCGGACGCTCCATGGGCGCATCACCGCCGATCTCGTTACCCATCAGGGCTTTGTCGCCGTCCCGCTCCTGTCGCTCCTGCTTGACGCTTCTTTCCGGCGCTTGACCCTTGGCGCCTTCTTGATCTGCAGCCTCTACCTCCTCGCCGTCATCCTCCATACCTCTTCGCTCTGGTGCTTCACCCTGCTCCTCCTCATCCACGATGTTCAAATCCGCGAGCTTCTGCCTCTCCTCTTCTTCAGCCCGGCCCAGAGCCTGGTCGTCCCCTTCCTCGTCTTCCCCGATATGCTCGACCTGACCGGCGCCTTCCTGGGGTGCGGAGGGGTTGTCGACCCGGTTGTCCTTCTCCTGCTGATCTAGGATCTCGTCGCGTCGTCGCTTGATGTCCTTCATGATGTCGCCCAGACTTTTCTGCGGTTGACCGCCCGCCTCCGCCGACATCGGTGCGCCAGACGAATCGACCGGTCCGTCGTTGTCGAGCTCATCGTCTCCAGAAGGTCCACCTGAGTTCTTCGGCGCAGCGCTGACGTTATTTAATGCCGGTTGTTTGACCCGTCCTGGCTCACCCTTTACCAGCAGGATCAGCCTCATTGTCCTCTTCGCCCATCTCGACATCGGCCTGGTCCCGCTCCTCCGCCTCCTTGTCCACCTCCTTCTCCTCAAGTCCGCCCGCACCACCACCTGCCTTGTCCGCTTCGGTCGCCTCGTTCTCCGCAGCGCTCATATCGAGGTTCTGCTGATCCTGCGCCTCGAGTTCCGCCGAGTCTTCTTCTGTCGGTTCCATAGCTGGCGGCGCCTCTTCGCCTCCATCTTCGCCATCTTCATCACCCATGTCGATATCGTCATTCTCCTTCTGCACTTCTCCTTCATCATCGTCCGGCAGAGGCGCGTCGTCAAGGTTCATGTCGTCGTTCAATCCCTCATTCTCGTTCTCGTCCTCGAGCTCGAGATCGTCCGGCAGGTCCAATCGGTCGCCCTCGGGCATGGCCACCTCGTCTTGTAGCGGCGCCTGGCCCGATTCGTCCTGCTCTTGCTCCTGCTCAGGCAGCTCGCCCTCCTGCTCCTCCGGCATTTCCTCGCCCTCGTCACCCTCCTCGCCGTCCTTCGCCTCACCCTCCTTGCTTTCTTTGCCCTCGTCTTGCCCTTGTTCAGGCTCCGGCTCATCCTTCTTGTCCTTCTCGTCCTTCTTCCCCTGTTCTTCCTTCTCCTTTGCGCTCAACTCCGCCTCACCCTGCTCTTCTTTGCCCTGCTCCATGACGTCTTCCCGACCGCCCTGCTCCTCTTCCTTTTCCTCCTTCTCGTCGCCCCAGAACTTCTCGTCGACAGCTCCCGGATCGAGCGGGTCCACATCGCCGACCTGCTCGTCGTGGTCCTCTTCCTCGCCGTCGCTATCGCCCTCCTCGTCATTCTCTTTCTCCTTGCCTTCACCCATCTTCCCCTCAAAGTCATCGTCCATCGACACCGCATCGTCCTCATCTTCGTTACCCTCTCCATCATTCTCCTCTTCCTCCTCACCCTGCAGGCCCTCGACCTGCGACTCCTCCGTGATCTCATTCGAAACGTTCTTGTCCCCCGTGCCGGTACCCATTCCGGTACCTTCAACTGTCGAATCCCCACCGGCGTCCTTCGAATCATCCTCTTCGGACGGTTTGCAGTATCCCTTCTGAGCGAGATCGAGCATAAGTCGGGCAAGCACATATGTGAGCTTGTAAGTGGCCTTGAGTTCGTACACCGAGCGAGTCATGCTTGCCTGATATGCCGCCGATAAGCTCTTGACGAAGGGCAATACTCGAGCGATGAAGCGCGGCGCTATGGACGAAACGCCCGTCGCCTCGGTAGACAACGATGACAGCAGTTTGTCGAGGTCGGCCAGGATCGCGCCCACGTGCAGCGAAGCGATGAAGCCGTTTTGCGCTCGAACCTCGCTCGGTACATGGACTCGCTCGTCCTCATCGATCTTGGGCATGTCTACCTTCAGGCCCTGAGCAACAACAAGGCACCGCTGGATCAGGTCGTCACTTGACTTCCACAGAGCGTCCGAAATCGTAGACTGGGTCGAAGGGACCTGGTACGCGCGACGACTCGCTGCAATGTCGCGGATTGGGTCGTACAGGTGAGCGAGTTCGGGCGAAGCGGCGGCACATCGAGTGAGCTCCGAGGAGTAAGACTGTATGAGCTCGGTAGCCCGAACAAGCAGATCCGCCTCATCTACTCGTCAGCTTGAATCTCGGGCATGTACAAGCGGACCTACCAGAAGTGAAGATGTTTGCTCGGCGCCGGGAAAGGGAGTTGACCGAGGCGAAGGCCTGCACCAGACTGTCCGTCTGCGAGCGGAGGGTGGATACAGCTTCGACATCCTGATGAGCCACCGCTTTGCCCTCGAGGTCGCGGAAAGCCCGGATGCCTTCCTCGGCCTCTCCCAGCGCAGCCTCTAGATCCCGTAGCTCCCGCTCGGCCCTCTCAAACTCGCCTTGTAGACCCAGATTGGCAACCACAGCCGAAGATGCCGAAACCGAGCTCAAGAGCGCGACGACGTTTGCCATGTCCTTCAGGACGGTAAGCTGCTTCACGAGGCTGTTGTCAGTTCTGTGTGGAAATGCCCACAAAGGAGCAAGCTCACCCGTCCCGCGATGTCAACGCGGAAGCATAAACACTTTCCACGAAACCCATGCCCCGTTTCAGGTCCTCCGAGTTGATATCATCGCTGTGGCCGTTAAAGCTCTCGCGCATAGCGCTCATGAGCACGCCCAACCTCGCGTGGTAGCTCTCCACCCGCTCAACGGTTTCCGAATCCACGCCGCCATACGCGACTAGCGGTGCCCTGCCAGCGAGCCAAGCTTGGTCTTTCTGCCGGTCCAGCATATCCGCACGGACGTTGTTACTAAAGCCGCACTGTCTCAGCGCCTTGAGCAGGTCCGAGAAGGCTTTTCGTTTCCTCGATGCAAGGTTGTTGACGATCTTCTTGTTGTCCTCGGTGAGTGCCGATGGTGTGGCCTTTCTAAGCTCTTCGACAGTCTCGATGATGTCCACGGCGATTCCGTCCAGCTCGACAGCGATGCCGGCGCGATCGCACGTTGCCTTCGTGGCGTTGCTGAGCACGCCAGCGTATCGGCCAAACGTAGTTTCGAGCTTGACGAGATGCTCGGGCAAGCCGCTTGTGCCCCGTTGCTGGACCGCATCGGCCGGAGGAGCGGCTACCTCTGGAAGGACGACGGCGGGCGGTGTCGACGTGATGGCTTTGTCCTGCGGGACAATCGACCCGAGGTCCCCAAGAATGGGTGCGACTGGTTGACCAAGCGCTTCCCGGAACTTCCGGATTGACCGATGCAATTGCCGGTGGCTTTTCACCGCCGAAGCCTTCAACGCGTATACGTTGATGTCCTTCCAGCTCGCGAGCTTGACAAAGTCCTTGATCGATTTGTCCAGCGCCACCCGCTGTGTCGCCAGTGTCTCCTTGATCCGCGCTCCGAACAGCGCCGACTGAGCGATGATGTTGTGGAGCATGGTCGACACGCGGACCATGTTCGCCTCGGCGACCTCGGTGGTCATACGCTCAAACGCGCGTAGCACGTCCAAACGTGCCGAGAAATGGCCGTACGTCGAAGTGCTGAGGTACGTGTTCACCATCGGCAGAACCTCTTTGAGGTGTTTCTCCACGTCTTCGGACTCGACCGTGCCATGCACGAGCGCGCCATACAATCGCAGCGTCCATTCGGCATCCCGCTCGATGTACATCTTCTCCTGATCGTTGAGCAAGCGCATCCAGCTACTCAGCTCGAGCTTTCGCCATTTGATAATCATCGCGGTGATCTCGTCCTGGAACGCTTTGAGTGAGTTGCCCTTGTGAGCATACGCTTCCCAGTCTTCAGTGTGGACGAGCAGGCCCTCCAATGCGGCGAGCACCAGCGCAAGGGGTGACCGCACATCCAGAGCCGAGACGCGCTCGACCCGGTCGAGGATATGCTGAAGCACCATCTGCTCGGGCCACTCAGCGATGAGGTGGTGCAGTCGAGCCGCGATTCGCACCAGGAGGGAGTGCGCATGCCTGACTTCCGGCTCATTTGCGGAGAGGTAAAAGTTGGGCGTCGTGCCCGTCGAACTGGCTTCCTCCCGTCGTGCGTGCAGACTCTTGATCTGGAAGGCGAGACTCGTTCGGTCCAAGCTTTCGTCGTGCGATGCCGGCTGGAATCGCTGCAACACCTCGTGCAAAGCGTCCTGGTACGTCTCGTTCGATCCAGCAGCACCGAATCCCGAGAGAACAAGTCGATGGAAAGCCAGAACCCGCTCGCTGCCGAATCGTCCCGTCTTGTCCTCGTCGGTTGTTTCCGTCCCGGTCGCGGCGGGCTCGTTGGTCTCGTCTCCGACGCCCTCGTAGCTTGGGAAGAGCTCCTTGAACTCTTTTTCCTCTTGCTCGACATCGTTGAGAACTTCAACCTCGGTCTTCCGGACCCTATACAAGCTTTCCTTCTCTGAGGCATCTTGTTGCTCTTTGAGTCGAGCAGCGCTCCAGCTAGCGTACAGCCCGTCGAGATGAGTGACAAACACCGGTAGAATGGCACTGCGACCAATGTCCGAAGACAAGGATGGCAGCACCGATGCGGCACCGAGCACCTGTGACAACACATCTTTCCCGCCGTCAACCGCCGTCGCCGGGAACGACAGGATAGTCTGGGCTCCGACGTTAGGGTTGGCGCGTCGTAGCTCGGCATCGCGAGCAAGGGTACGGAAGCCGAATTTGGCAAACAAGATGGCAGTGATGATGGGATCAACCAGATCTTGCAGGTCCGCGTAATTTTTGCGTAGGCGGTGGATGAAAGCGCCCGAGACCGCTTGCAAGCTCTCTTCCCGTTGCTTGGCTTGCGCCTTACCGGACGATATAGATGAGGCGAGCGAGTCGAGTTTAATGGGCTCGAATGCGTCATCGACGAAGGAATGCACCTCATTGAACAAGATGTTCAGGCGAGAGGCGTCAGTCGATCGAGTCGAGCCTGGTCCCAATGCCGATTGCTCAGCCACAACCGCATCCAGCCGGGTGGCTACATCCGCCGTACGCCTCGAGTCCGGTGAACCTTTGCGACCGATTTCGGCTTGCTGGATTGCAGCCAGCTCTTCCTCGAGCCGCGAGATGCGGGACGCCAACACCTCTCCGAGCAAGATGCGGCGCACGGCAGGGTCGATCGGGATGTTCGTCACGTACAAGGCCAGCACAAGCTTCGATATGCCGATCCAGAATTGGCCGAGCGCGACAAGATCGGACGGCGCCGAGACCACCGCTTGAAGTGGTAGGTGTACGCTGTCTTGCCATATCTGAGCGAACCACTCTGGAGCCGAGCTAGCTGATAACGCCTGGCCGACCTGATGAATAGCCAATGCGGAAGGCTGTTGCAGGTCAATCTGGATCCCGAATGCCGACAAGAGCTGGCAGTCAGCATTGGACTGGAAGAAGATCGATAAGACGCACCATAGCCAGACTCGTGAGCCCCATACGCAATACACCGTCCCTGGTCTGCGGCTTCTCGCTAGCAAGCCAAAGAGCCGAGTCGATGCTGAACCTGAGCGCTTCTTCCCGTTCGGGAATCTCAGACATCGGGGTACGCTCTTGAGCACTAGTGCGTCAGCTCTCTGCAATCAAACCTGTGTTCTTTTGCTTACCTGAAGCGCAAGACCGAGGCGAGAGAAGTCGGCGAGAACAACGCCGCAGGTCCGGCCGCCTGCCAATCAGCCTGGCGCCCAAGTCATGCTGCGCAACCTACCTCTGGTCCAGCAGACCGAGACCATGCTTTCTGCAACCAGCTCGACAAAGCCGCAAAGGCGGTGCTGGGGGTGATGACTGTACATGAGCCAGGTGGCCGAACGAAGATGTCGCCCTGCTCACCGCCATTGCTTAGAGAAGCAAGGTCCGTCAAGTCCACCAGATCCGCATTCGGTTCCGAAACGATTCGTCGAAGCGACCCATCCATCGACATCTTGGCGTCAGCTGAAAAGTCCAATCTGTCAAGCCGTCACTCACGTTACGGCTCCATGCATCCAAGGCATTAAGCTCGATTCTAGCCAACATGTCCCAATTGAGCCACCTGCCACTCGAAACCCGCGTCTCTTGCAGATCAGCCAGCAACGCCTGCAATTCCGTTTCAACGTCGGGGTCTTCGGCTCGGTTGGACGCCAAGGCTTGCAATACTGAGTTCCGCAAGACTGAGCATCAGCAGAGTCGCGGCCCACCCAGCTGGGACACTCACTTGGATCGCTGACTCGGCTGATTGCGGTGCGCAGATCGTCGGAAAGCCGTGGACGGTCGGTCCTAAACAGGCTCCAGATTTCCGATTGACCACGACCTGTAACGATTTCCACACTGCTGCTCAAACCCCGCAGGGCTTGAGCCACCTCTGCAAGCTCGGGCAGAGCAGCTAGACCCTCGCCCAGCCAGCTCGCGAGCAGCTGCGTTGCGGAGTAGTCAAAGTCCGTCTGCTTGGCGCGGGTCTCCAAGATATCCAACAAGACAAGCAGCTTCTCAGCGTTGTCAATCCTGTTCTGTCCATCAGCAATATGCACCGGCATTCGGTCAGGGGGACTGACCAGATCGAAGACATCGCTACCGCAAACTTGCCCAGCTCGCTCCGCTAAGAGCTGCCGGAGGAGCGTGACGAAGGGGTACACCTCGCTACCCGGAGTCCGCTTCGTCCGAGACGGGCCCTTCCGGGCCGAGACCGCCGACAACGTGAGAATCGACTTATTGTTCGACGAGTCGGCGACGAAGGCATTGATGTTGTTGTGTGACGTGACATTACGCAGGTGAAGTTGGAGCAAACGGAACAGCGCGTTGACGCGTGGAGTGATGATCTGCGGGTTGACCGAGTTGTCCAAAGGCTGTAGGTTAGCTCCGAGTCTTCCCTCGCATCGCGCTGAATACTGACCAAGGCTTCGCAGACATCGTTGTTCAGGCCTTGTTCGACGTGGATCAGGTCAAGCTCGCGTTCCAAGATCGCCCGTACTCGCTCATCCTCCACCAACGCTTGGATACCACCATCAGCCGAGACCGAAGTCAGCAAGCGGTAGAGGTACGCTCGCGCCTCTGTACTCTGCGCCACGATGTTTTCCACCGTCTCTGCGACATGCTCGCCCGATCGAACGTCCGCAAGGCGCTTCAAGATCGAAGATCCCGCCAGAGCCGGTATGATGTCTTTCTCGGTCGCCTCTTCGGATTTTCCGTCTTCCTCCTTCGCCGGCCTGTCGACATACAGCTCGACACCTCGGTTCCGCATGGCCCTCGACAGCTCGCCATACTTCGGGTCAAAGGTCATGAATAGCCTAAACCCTTCGTGCGGGGTAATCACCTCTGGCACACCCGTATCGCTCCCCTTCTCTGACAAGACGAGGGTTCCATCGCGCTCGCAGAGCGAGTTGAGCCGGTCCAGAACCGAGGCGGAGCACAAGTTGGCATTGCTGATGAGATACCATCCACCGAGTCGAAGAGCCTTGATGAGCGTTCCGTCGGTCCATCCGAAACCGGTCGAGTTCGGGTTGGCCTTTTCCAAGACGGCGAGAGCAGACATGGCATCTTCGTAGCCGGTAACGCCAGCAAGTTGGGCCAGGCAGGATCGAGTTAGAGCGGCGAACGCGCTCGAGGTGTCAGATCCAGGTGAGGCGATACAGGCGTCTCTTGCGCTTCGGATCTGAGCCGTGAGGCCGACCAGAGATGGCTGCTCGTCGAACGCAGCATCAACGACAGTGACAACGGCCTTATACGCGCTGTCAACCACCCTCGTCCAGTCGACCTGTTCGAAACTGCCCAAGATCTCGCTCGTGTCAACTCCGGGGTGCATCGCGAACTCGCCGAGGTCTCGTCCAGCAGCCTCCGCAATCGATTTGACGAGCTTGCGCTTGCCGACTCCGCTGTCCCCAGCCAGGATAACCAGCCAGCCCATCTCGATCGCTTTGAGCACGGATTCGGCGATATCGAGGTGCCCATGCCGAATGTCGCAGCTGACCGTCGAGTCGCCTTGGCTTCGAGGCGTGATGGAGTGACCGATTTGCAAGTGTCCCGTCGTGAGGAACGCTGTCGCAAGGTGGGAGACCTGCATGGGACCGAAGATCTGCTCGAAAATCGCTTGGATAGCGATGCGGTCCCCGACGTTTCGGAACCGATGCGAGTAGACCATCTGGAGGAACTCGACGGGCGCGGTGACATCATGAAGGCGGGTCGTCTCAAGTCCATTCCTCCTGCCAAGGAGCTCGAACCATCGGAACAGGTCTCGCAAGTTGAACTCCCACGGGCTGCCCTCGACGCCAAGAACCCGGTCCACCATCGTTGCTTTTCGGATGCGCTCGTTGAACTCGATCATTCCATCAACGATCTCGCTCGGCAGGCCACTCATGCCCCGCACGATAATCCGCAAGTCCTCTGCGGTATGTTCCTGCAGATACACTTTGGTGAATCGATTCAAGAAACTCTTGGGCAATCCCTTACGCCCTCCACCCTGTTGCAGCGGATTTTGCGCCGCGAAGACGCGGAAGTCGGGGTGTCGGACGAAAGCTCGACCAAGTTCGGGGATGTACACCGTCCCTCGGTGATCGAGTACCGCGTTCAGACCTTCCAGAACGGTCTGGGAAGCGAGGTTCATCTCATCCAGAAGGACCCAGTGACCCTTCTGCATCGCGTCGAGGAAGGCAGCATCGCGCCACTGGAACTCGCCCGCTGACCCGCCCTCGACCGGCAAGTCGGATCCGAACAAGTCGATCAAGTCCGTCTGGTCGGACAAGTTGATGCGCTGCAGAACGTGGCCCGACAAAGAGGCAAGCGCAGAGACGAGGCTGGTCTTGCCGACACCGGGCGATCCTTCAAGCAGGATTGCTTTCGGCAGTTGACATCCTCGTAGGACTCGCATCGCGTTGAGGGCTGTCGTTGGCGCCTCAAGCCGGAAATGCCCATCGTTGGCCGGTGTCGGTCCGCACGGCACGCCGAAGCCGCCAATCTTGATATGCTCAAACGTGATATCCACCTGAGGGACGCTCGTCCAGTTCGCGTGAGTCACACCGAGATTCAAGGACATCTCCGCCAGCTTGTCGAGACATTCGCGGCGCAAGGAGGCGATGGAGACAATGGACATCCCCGCGATCTGCGGCAAGCTCTCCAGCCCATCAACCAGGACCATCTCTCCACCGTGCCTGAACGCATCTGTGACGCTCAGGTTCTCGTCCAGCTTCATGCCGTCGATGAAGCCAACCCAGGCAAGGATATCTCGCAGTCCGAGACCATCATCGCCGATGCGTGCGGTGAACCACTGGAAGTAATCGAGGACGCTCTCTCCGCAGATGGAGAACTCCTTGTTCTTCCATGAGTGCCCAATAATCTGGAGCAGATCCGCGCGATCGTTGAGAGGCGGTACCCAGATTTCGGTGAATCGGTTTCGCAGCGCGGGCGAGAGTTCCTTTTTGCCGAAGTCGCCTCCGGGGTTCATGGTCGCAACGACGTGGAAATTGGGGTGAGCGACCAGCGTAGCGGCGTCAATGTCCACTCCGCCCTTCTCCGCCAACACAAGGGTACGTCCGGGCTCAAGCACGGAGTTGAGTCGTTCGAGCACTGAGTCGTCCGCGAGGGACACCTCGTCCAGGAGAAGCAAGTCGCCTTGATTCATAGCGTGGACAAGGGGACCGTCTGACCATTCGAACAGCGCAGTGAAGGCTTTGATTTCACGCTGGAAAGTCTTGATCTCCTCGACGTCGATACCGTCCTGCTTGAGCAGTTTTCCGCATAGCGCAAGCAGCTCGTCGTCGGTGATACCGTGTGAGACCGCCGTATGGGCCGAGAGCGCAGCCATGACCTTCGCGCGCCTTTCGTTCCTGTTTCGGACCGGTCGCTGCGATCCCAGCAAATCGGCAGTCTCCATGTTCTGGTGACAATTGACACCGACCATGCGCTGACTAAAAGCTCGGGCTACGACCTCGCAGATCGAAGTTTTGCCGCATCCGGTCTCGCCAACAAGCAAAACCGGCTCGTTCTTGGCCAAAGCGGCTGAGACAAGGACGAACAGTCGTTGCATGGCGTTCGTCCATACCATGGTCGTGGTCGAGTCAGTCGGGACCGAGTCGAACGGAAGTCGAGCGAGGGCGGCAGGGTTGTCGAAGAGCCGGTACATCCGCTTGTTGTCCACTGACACCTTCATGATATCCTCCACGACACCCTTGATGACCTCCTTGTCCTCGTCTTGCCTTGCCCGCTCAGCAAGAAGCATATATCCGTCCTCGGCCAAGCGCTCATAGCCAACAGCACCGCGTTCAGCCCACCGGAACAAGTCACGTAATGTCGCGAACGATCCCTTCGACTCGAAGACTCGGCTCGCTTGTCGGCGGTGCCGCAGCTCCTCGAAGACCATGACGATTTTTTTCGCGTAGCTAGGCGCAATCTGGCATCGTTGACACAAGATCGTCTCCAACTCGTCCTTCGGCACGTCGTCGAAGTGAACCTCCAAGAACCGATTGCGGAAGGCTCGCGAGAGTACCTTTCGCCCGGCGTAAAGTCCGGGCGGGTTCTGCGTCGCGAAGAGGATGAAGTTTGGGTGAGGCGTGATGACTTCCTGCGTCTCGGGTATGACAAGCTCGCGATTGTCGTCCAGCAGTCGGTTGAGCGCTTCAAGGACGTCCGTTGGCGCCAAATTGAGCTCGTCCAAGACGATCCAGTGACCTTCTCGGACGGCGGTGACCAGCAAACCCTCTTGGAACACGAGATTGCCGGTCTGGGGATCCGTTACGTATGTGCCGAGGTACTCTTGGATATCGGTGTGCTCGTGGTTGTTGATACGCACAAACCGGTGACCAGTCTGGCGTGCGAGGAACTCCACAGCGCTCGTCTTTCCGGCCGAAGTAGGACCCTGGATAAGGACTGGGTATCGATGCGTCATGATCACTCGAGCGAGATCAGAGAGCTTGGCCTGCACCGAGGGCGTGATAATATATCGAGATTCGCCTACCGGCGCGATAGGACCTCGCTGGAGCCAGAACGGACCGAATCGGATGTAGTCGTCGGCGTCGACACCAGCCGGCAACGTCGGGATCTGCGACAGGACCGCTCGCGCGTTTTTCATTGGCGTGAGGAGGTATCGCTCGCACACCTCGTGTGCTTTACGGCACGAGTCAGCGTCCAGCGACATTGTGAAAGCCATGAGGCAACCTTCCCACAGTCCCCTGCGCAGCCCAAAAAGAGGAGCAGTCTGCACGGCGAACATGAGTGCCCGGGCCAGCGTCCGCATACTAAAGTGCGGGGCCGTGTTCGAGCCGTCGACAATCTCCTTCGTGGCGGACAGGCGCTTGAGAGTTGTGTACAGCTCGACGACATCGAGAATCACCCCGCGATCACCAGCAGTAGCATCGCCAAGGTACTGCGCCACGATTGTCGTCAGAGCTTCGCGGTCGTCATCGGGCGGTGGAACGTAAAGCTCGGTGAACCTGGCTCGTAGATTCGGCGGCAGGTCCTTCTTGCCAACGTCGGTTGCCGGGTTCATACATGCGAACAGACGGAAGTCCGGGTGACGTGGTATCGGCTCGACATCTCCCCGTTCGGTTAAGACTAAGGACGCCGCTGAGCCCTCGAGGAGTGTTGAGATGGCCTCGAGAGTCTCCTGAGAGGCCAAGTTGACTTCGTCGAGTAGCAGCCTGGTATCAGCACGGGCATGACCTTTCGGAGCGCGAGTACATACCATTCTCCATCACGCAGCGCCTTCACAAGCGGACCCTCGACGAAAGAGAAGACGAGCTTGCTCTGCATCTTGACATGGTGGAGATCGAAGTCTGCGACATCCACCAGCAGGCTCTGCCACTCGAGTCCGGCTTTGACCGCCCGCGAGTTGACTTTTCTGCGTTTTCGAGGCGAGCTCTGGCCACTATCTCCTTTCTCCCTTTCCATTAGCCTCGTCCCGTGATGATGTCTTATCGCACGACTCACTCGTCCTTCTTCGTCAGCTTCTCGACAGCTCGGCGCGCAGAGCTGCTCCACAGCTCAGCCAATCGACCCCACTTCCGTCCACTCAACGCCCTGGACGCGGCTTCCAGATACGTTCCGTTCTGCGGTTTCGCCATGCTGAATGTCTCGCCAAACAGCTTCTGCCACTTGGTGTGTATTACACGGGCGGCTACACCAGCATCGATGGGCTTGAACCCGCCGAGCAGGTCACTGCTTTCCGTCTGAGTCGACAAGTTGAGCACCGTCAGAGGCTTTCGGCAGATCGAGGAGATATGCTGTACGGCTGTCGTCTTTCCCGTTCCGGTCTCACCGACCAGCAGCGTGGGCTCGCCCATCGCGGCAGTCGCGGCAATCCGCTCGAGAAGCACAAGGGAGGGCTTCGTCAGCGCGAACGGCCTCGAGTCGACTTGCTCTCTTCTCCGTGAAGAAGGGTAGATCGGCATGGTCGTTCGTCCGATCCGGAGCTGTTTCGTAGCGGTCGAGATCTCCAGCTGCGGGCGTCGCGTGTCGAGCAGGGCGAAGGCTCGCTCGTCGTCCATTCCAATACGAGTAGCGACGATTCGGATCATCTCTGCTCGCTTCTCGACTGATGCTGCTCGGGAGTCGAACCACGCCATGAATGTGTCCGCCGCTTCAAGCAGAACTTCATCCTGCAGGACCGGGTTGGCGAATGCTCCAAGAGGCGTATTGACCAGAGCAGCGAGAGAGGCTGCCGAGGGGAGATTACGCTCCACTCGCCCACACCACTTCTCAAGGTCACGCAAGCCGATATCGCGTCCCTTCACCGGTCCGCCGGTTTTAGATAGGGGTCGGATCGCCTGCCAGATCTGCACGAGGACAGTCGTGACTGCTGCAGGCATGCGCGGGAAGCTCGTCTCCAGGATTGCCAGTATATCTTCCGGCGATGGCGAGTCCAGCGAGATCTCGACAAAGTTGTGGGCACCGAAGAAGGTCGGCGACGCAGCGGCGTCGTGTCTATACGTCCTCGTTGCAAATAGCGCGAAGCCTTCACCCGCCTCGATGTCCTCTCGGCCAGGTATGGGCAGAACCGCCCTCCTTCCTGCTCGCCCAGGTCGCAGACTTCGAGCGAGTCCAGCGATAGTCACGAGCATCTCCATGCTGGCTCGGTCGATGTCGTCAAAGACAACCCAACGCCCTGCTCGCACAGCCTTGGACAGCGCTCCCTCCATCCACTCGAAGGTGCCCGGCTTGGTCGGCGAAGACACATACGTTCCGATGAGACTCTTGACGTCTATGGTCGTGTCGGCTAGTGGTATCGTCAAGATGCGGTTAGTGGGCTGTTGGTCGGGGAAGATTTGGGAGGAGAGGTAATGCAGAAGATGGGTCTTGCCGGAGGAAGGAGGCGAAGTGATCAAGATCGGGGTACCGAGCTGTAGCTTCGGAACGAGATGCTGAAGAGCCGCTGAGGTTGCGGCGGTTTCGACGTGCCGGATGACGGGATTCGAGATGGGGGAGGCAGCGCGGAGTAGTAGAGAGTCCGCAATAGGAACTATTCTTGGTGGGAGGGCGGTCCGATTGAGGTACAACGCTGGTCGTGTAGATGCCGATGGGTCGGTAGACCGCTGGGCCTCATCTTCGTCGTCAGCGCGACAGCGAGGCGGGAAGCGAGAACTCACAAGCTTGTATCCGCTTCGCTTCCAGCAAAGGCAGCAGCCACCCATCCACAACGGCTCGCTTGGCCTCCAGAGCGCCGGTCTCGGCTACCACAACGTCCCAGCCGAAGGCCACAGGGGCATCGACGTTCTCCACGGCACCCACGCAGTCCCGTTCCACTCGCATCCGCTTCTTCTCGCTCCACCCTCGCTGGCATGCTAAGGCTTGCACAGTAAGCAGCCGTACACCGGCATCGGGATGTTGTGTCCTGAGCTGGTGCAATGGCTCTAATGGCCACTGGTTCCGGCTAGCGACTAGAGGGTCGGCCGTAAGAAGCCGGATGTAAGCGATGAGGAGCGAGTGCAAACGTTGTGTGTCGGCCTGGTTTAGCTCAGAAGGGCTGATGCTGGAAAGCGGTGCGGCCCGGAAAGGATAGATGGCGAGGAAGCTGTTGATCAGGCTGCCGTCAGTGCCGCTTCTAGCTTACAGTCATGCGGACTCACCTCCAGAGCGCCGGCCGCAGAGGGGCTACGAAGGCCATAACGGTGAGTCTGCTCTCCCATTCCTTCACGGACAAGCTTGTGTCCGTCTCGAGCCAATGTGCTAATATCGGCAGCAGAACCGGACCGAAATGCGTCGTGATGGGTTCCGTGAAACCAGGTTGCGAGATGAGCTGCGATAATGTCATTGTGAGATCGGCGGTAGATACATCCTCGACATGGTCGGCGAAAGCAGCATTCACGACGACTTCTGGTATAGCGGCTCTCCGAGAGGCGGTAGCATCGGTACATCCAATGTCCGCGCAGAATCGAGCAGAGGCAGCGGCAAGATCGAACGAGAAGGGAGATGTGCTCGGTCTGACCGCGTTCGTGAGTGTCGACGGCCCAGCTTCGGGAGCCATGTCGATGTCGGCTTCTATGTCGGCCATCTCTGTTCTGCCGACTTTCCGAGCTGTTGGTTGATGTCTGGACGAAACGAGGTCTACTGGACAAATTTCCAGGTTGACGTTGAAATCAATCCGCCCGGCTCTGAAAGTCTGTGTTGAATGCCGGCGGCGAGCGCCGAGATGATCAACAGCTTGATCCGAGGTTGATCCGCCCCGATTCGTGCACGCGTCTCGGGCGCGTCATGTCACTAACTTTCGGTCGGAACGACTGGAAAGACATATTCAACACAGGTAGCATGGACGACGACTATTATAGTCTACAGTCCATCTTGGCTGACAACCATGTGAGCAGCGGGAACCGAAGAAACGCGAAACAGCTCTGATATGCAGAAACTGTCCTGTACCTTCACCCTCGATGTCCCAGGCCTAGGCTACCTCGAAGGCGGATCCGAGCCGAATGCGAGTCATTGCATTGCTGCATGAGCATTACCGACACCGTGTTGACCAACAGATACAACAGAATGCCAAGGTAGAGTTGCCATTCTGGTTGGCGCAGACGCTCTCCCTCAAGTGAGCCTAATATCGCAGTTCATCGTCATTGCCGGCTGATCAGCAGCGAGTTCACCACCTTCCCACTACCTCCACCATACTCCAACCGGGTCAAGTCAGCTTTGAATGCCTCCGCCCCTGCCGTGAAGCTATCTCACCAAGTCGGAGGCGGCGGGTGGTGGTACCGCTGGGGTCGCAAGATCGCAGAGGTGTAGGTTGTCATCGGGACCGAGGAGGCGAGACTGACCAGGTAGACTGGATGATGCACCTCAAGCGGAGCTGCTCGCGATGCTGTTGAAAGTGAGCGTTGGTTCCGCGCGATCGGAGCGAAAATGCTCATCCGCTAGGCGTTCGTCGGACGATTACCTTCTTTACAGGATCTCTCAGCACACCATGCTTCTTCGGACCACTCGATACCCGAGGGCGGCGCTGGTACAGGCGAAGCTTTCCGGGAAGGTATGGAGGGGGATGAGCGTGAACGTAAGCCGTCTCTGTCCGGTCAGGTCGTGGGCCCGATTGTGCTAATTCTCACAGTGTTCTCCGTCGGACAAGAAAGCGTCAAGCTCGTAAAGAACTGGTACGACTCAGACGGCACGCGTCGCGCTACAGGTCGATCATAAAGCGATCGCCCTCATGAACCCACTGCGTGACAACACGGGCGAGCCCATCATCGCAATTACATGTTGTTGTACACTTCCTCATGCAAGCCTTGCTCGGCCATCTCCGGACGCCAAGATTTGGTCTGGGTGAGCGGCTACTTTGTTCGCTGCGTTTGTCATCGAGACGACCTCCTCCACCGGCCGATCTGTAGGCATCGCTCCGCATATTGCAGGTCCCGCGCACATCATCCAGTGCTATCAGATGGGGAGGTAATGAGATGAATCAGCGAGGGATCTGCTGCTCGCTGAGGTCCCACCGCCCGGACGACAAACAACCGGTGCGGAAGGTCCGTCTTCCTCGGAAGCGCCGCAATCACGACATGACCTCCACTTTGGCTTGTCAAGCCCGTCCAGTCTAGCGTCGTCATTGAGTCAAATCCTGAAGATACATAACAGCCTATACCTCTGTCGTCGTGCAGCATTCGTTGAACACCTCGCCTGTTCAGCCGCCCCCTACTTCGGACCCTCTCCCACTCATATCGGATCGCACCGTAACACAATGAAGGTTATCGTCTTTGGAGCTACTGGCTTCATCGGCTCTTCTGTCGCCGAGGCATTCAGCCGCGCAGGACATATCACCTACGGCACATCCCGCTCACAGTCGGCGAAGCAAAGTCTCATCGCGCAGGAGATCATCCCGATCATTTGCGACCCATACTCGAAAGAGGGCCTCGAAGCATGGGGCCGGATTGCAGAAACAGCCGATGCCGGTAAGTACGCGGCTGGATTGCGAAGGATCCTGTCTGGGAGGGAAGAACGACCGCTGGGACTTCAGCTCACTTCAGTCATCGACTGCACGTCCGCTAAAGGCGCCGAGCAGGCTCTCTCGCTCGCGAAGCATTTCAAGAAGATCATCTCGGGCCGGCCTGCCGCCTCGCCAAAACCGACATACATCTACACCGGCGGCCTGTGGTCGTGGACAAAGGGTCCCGGCGGTCTGGACAAATGGACCGACGAGCGACAGCCGCGGACGGATGAAAACTCGAATGTCGCCTGGAGGCAGGGCGTCGAGGATCCCGTCTTGCTTGGTGAGTGGCAAGGGCCCTGCTTTGAAGACACGGGGTTGACGGGTCCAGAGGAGTCTTTCAACGGCGTTGTCATCCGCCCGCCTATGCTGTATGGCAAGACGGGATCGTATGTCGGTGCTCTCACTTTCCAGCCATTCTTGGACGCCAAGCAAGGGGAGACGGTGGAGGTGCTCGCGAGGGACGTGACGAGGTGGCAGACGATCCACCGGGACGACATCGGCGAGGCTTACCGCGCCGTCGCAGAGGTTGTAAGTGAACACAGGTCGCTCGATCCTCCTCATCGGATCAATCCGGTACATCGCGGCCGCAACGCTCACGACCAGGGTCATCTCGCCAAGGGCCAGACCTTCCTGCCCGCCAACCCCCAAACCGAGCGCCTCACCGACATCCTCGACGCCCTCGTCCGCGTGTCTGGCGTAAAGGGATACAAGCTCAAAGACGCCTCGAACCCCTTCGAAGGCGCCTGGGTCTCCACGCTCAACGCGCATCCATCGCTCCTCACTGCCCTCACGGGCTGGCGGCCCAAAAGGCTGAGCATTGTGGACGGCATCGACCTGTACTGGGCGGCTTTCGTCGCGTCAAAGCAGGACAAGGCAAACTTGTGACTGCATCGGTCCGCCGGTTCAGGTCTTGACGTGCATGAACCAGGGCTCGGTGCTTGGATGATGTACTCGCCTATGGAAATATGAGCACATGCAAATACTGTTGCCGCCTGAACATCTCGCCAGATGCGATTACTCCTCGTCGGACACATCCTCATCCTCGTCGGCAATCCCAACGACCCCTCCACCCTTCTTGATCTCCCCAAGTTCGCGGCCGTGTCTTCTCAATCGCTCTCCGAAGGCTTTTCGCGCACCAGCGTTGGAAGCCACATCCCAAATCTGCACGGTCGCTTTCGAGCCCGCAGCAGCAAGCGTGAGCGGCGACTCGGGGTCGGGGCTGAACCGCGCCGTGAACACCTTGCCCTGGACGTAAGCAACCGTGGTACAAACAGACCAGACAAGACTCACCAATCCCAGATCTCGGCTTGTCACCAAGCTGATCTCCCTCTTCCTGCCCTTGATGCCCTCCGTCTCTTCGTCCAGCACATTCCAGATTTTGACATTCTTGTCCATGCCTCCCGTGACAATACATCCCCTAATGTGCGGGTTGATATCCAGTGCGGAGGCCGGGCCGTCGTGCGCTGAAAGGGTAAACTTGGGTTGCGCGGTCGACAGCGACCCGAGGCCGTTCTTGAGTGGCTCGGCCTTTGTTGGCAGTGTCCGCGAATCGTACGCGAGGACCAGGCCGTTTTCGAGCGAGACCTGAAACGCCGTCAGCGTCTTGCCTCCGGGCTGTTGCGTCGACTCACATAGAACGAGGTGGGCTCCCACGGGTCCCACCGGACACACTCCACATCGCTTCCCATCTTGATTCCTATACCTTCACCGACCGCCCGTGAGTCCCAGACTTTGACTACTCGGTCGTATCCCGCACTGAGCACCGCCTTGTCCAGCCCGTTCCCGCTCGCACTCTTGTTCCACTCCACGGCCGACACCTTCTCACCACCATGAACATTATCCCAGCTCGTCACGGCCGCCATGGGGCTTTCGCGCGTCAAGTCCCACAACTTTATCGTCGCGTCCGCGCTGCCCGACAACAACAAATGACGGTGGTTGGGCGTCCACGACAGGCTGAGAACCGGCTGGAGGTGGTAGTTCGGGTCCGCGACGACCTGTCTTCTCTTCTTCTTCCCTGTTCCCTTCGACACCAACTCAGGCTTCTCCAGCGAGGGAGCCGGTCCGAGGATCGCGTGCGGGTACAAGCCGTCCACCATGTCCGCGTCCCAGATCTCGATGGACGGGTCAAACGTGCCGACGGCGACGTAGCTACCGGGCTTGGAAGATGACGATGGGTCGAAGTCGAGCCACTCGACACAGAGTGGGAAGGAGGGGAGCATGAGATCGTGGTGCACGTAGAGATTCTCTTCGGGCTCGTCGTACACGTGGAAGTCGAGGGCGGACAGGTCCGAGGTGGTGCGGGCGGTGATAAGCATGGAGTCGGTGGGACGGAGCTCGAGCTCTTCTCGCTCGGCTTCCTCGTCGTTCTGCGTCGTCAGCTGAGCCAGGCAGCCGATCAGACAACTGCGCACCTCTTCCAAGGTGATGTATGGGTCCTCGTTGTTATCGCGGTAGAACTGCAGGCCTTTGATGTTCGCAAAGGCGCCCATAGCTGCATTCAGCGCCGTACCACGGTCAACCGTCCCTCGAAACTCACCAACACCCTTCGACTCCTCCTTGTCGTAGGCGTCCATGTTATACGCCGAAATATCGTTCGGATCCGACGCCTTCGCCGGCTTGACGTTCTTCGCATCCTCGTCCATGGCGACATCCTCTCCTTCCTCTTCAGCGTTCCCCTCGCCAGAGCCCTCCTCGTCGTCGTCATCATCCTCATCAACACTTCTGATCAGCTATACAGCAGTATATTTCGCCGCGTAGCTCACTCTTCCCATCCCTCGCCGTCCACGTCCAGCCCCTCCATCTCCTTCCTCAGCTTCTCGAGCACGCCCGGTCCGCCGAGCTTGCCGACTCGTTCCAGCTCGTCCTCATCCAAAGTGTACTTCTTCGGGTGCAGAGCCGCACGGCCACGCGGCACCCAGACCAGGGACGAGATCAATGTGCCGGACATGCTTTTGATGTATGGGTCAAACGTCTGAGGACGGCAATGGTGGATATAGGTGGACCCAACTGAAATCTTTGAATCTGGGCGAGGATAGTCACGTGACTCGATCCCCATCTCGGCCCCGGACGCGTTTCAGCTGCTGCCATCCATAGACCAGGGGGGGTCTCATCGCACCCCATTGCTGCTCATGTCGTGTAGCTCACCTTTCGTACCCTGACCATTGCCTGAAGAGACCCGACGCACTTGTATACCCCCCGGAGGAATGGCAATCCGAGAACACGATCCACCATGGCGATGATAACGGACCCAGAGTGCGTCATTTCCACAGAGCACCTTCTACTAGTCGGCTTAACAGCAGTTACATCTTGCAGGCAATACGTCTATCGGCTCTGCGTACAACAGACGATTCTCTCACACCGCGCATCATCTCCCTCGACCCTTCATTCGCTCTCAATCCATATATCACCGCGTCAGGCCTGTCGGACCTGGACAGATGGCCCGAGATCAAGAGGGCGCTGGACTCTCCACCCTTAGATCCAGTTGACCGACCCCGGCGGCGTCAGTCAGATGAGCACGCACCGGGAGGGGGAGGCAACCGTGGGCTGAGCTACACTCAAACTATAATGGGCGGACGGAGCGGAGCGTTGGGCATGCGAGTGACGGGGCGTGCAAGAGGGGACAAACGAGAGGGGAGGGCCAATTCATCTTCGTCCGCCGCCCCGCCTTCGCCTATCGCTGAAAAGACGCCCCGGAGGCAGATCCCAACCACGGACGGGTTCTTTTCCCCCTCGGGTCGACCTCGCGCTGACAGTGCGCCCGTGCCGAAACTGCTGGAACCGAGCTTGGGTACAAGCGTGATCACCACGGGGCGGGGAAA
>JAHXHD010000269.1:0-14555 GCA_019857685.1 Papiliotrema terrestris | reverse complement strand
GCGATGGAGAAATCGGGGGGCGTGGGAGTATTGCCTTCGCGGGGTCGTCGGGGAGTTTATATACCCCTTCGCGACCCCCAACGCTCGCTCCGTCGTTGCCCGCTTCTCACCGTCATGGCGTGAAAAAGTCTCACGCCCGACGTGTTGGCCTAGCGGGCGAGCCGAAGGCGTCGCGCATCGGTTGAAACAACGGACCGGAATGCCCCGGTCATGAGCTAATCCAGGACACCGACAAGCTCCCTCTGCCCCACCTGCCCCTGCTGCCTTTCGTCAGGTGTAGCCCTGCTGCCCAGCCGCCCCTCGTGCACTCGTCCTTGCGGCAATGGACCTCCACCCGACCCTGAGCCTAACCCGCCGGTACCCGCATCCAAATGTCGACGTCGCCTGGGGGCGGGTCATCGATTGGGAATGAAACCCTATCATCCTTACAAGCTCGTTTACACGCCCAGTGCCACCGCATGGGTCACACGCCACCATCCCCTGGAGTCCAGCGGAGCCGTCGCGCAGCACAACGTTTACCGAAGAGAGGTCGCTTGGCGCCGTGGGTGAAAATTGCTCCAAGCATGGGATGATGAGGAAGCCGCCCAGCTCGCCGTCGATAGCCGCTCCTCCCGCCGGCAAGGGCGGCAATGTGTCTCATCCTCGCTTACGCGTCTGCGCCTCTCCTCGTTCCTGTACGTAAAGGCTAGGAACTACCCGCGGCTTCATGTATCGGACGGGAACTCGCACGGAGATATCCCCATGCTAGTCTCTCGGCATGCGCTGCATATTCGGAGCAAGACGGTCATATGGAGGTCTCTTTACCCCGACACGGATCTGAGGGGTCTGAAGCCTCGTCCGTGGGATGCCGCGGGTTTACGTTCTTGCTGCGAGAAACTACGGCCGCTCCGTTCACAAGCGGATTTCTTCATAATCGAGCGACATGGCTTGGCGGGTTGCTGGAGGGCATATGGGCAGAGTTGTCCAGTGGTGCGACAACTACGTGATGTATGGGACGGTGCCAAGATGGAAGATAGATCTCGGGCTTTGTGGTACTGGTTGTACGACGCACAGGTATAGCCGTCAGATACCGCTTGATTCCTGACGCGTCCCGTCTATCAGCTCGCACATGTCCTTCACGAAGATAGCCATGGACTCGGGGTAGATCAGGGGGCTCGTGTGCAGTCCGTTGGGGTCCTGGAGGTCAGCGTGGGGCGCGATGGACCAACAGCGGCGACAACCCTCTGAGACGCGACTGCGTGATCGCAGGGGCCCTCGAGGTCGGACAGCCTTGCACCATGCAGCAAAGAATGGCCCCTCGTCGTGACGCATCAGAAGTGACGGACGCCCCTCGAGACCAGGCTAACCACTCCAACTTGCACCCGACTCACCTCACGTATCCTCACCTCCGCCCCGGCAGCCTTCATATCCCCCGCCATCTTCCGAATCTCATCCTCAAGTAGCTCCCTCGTCCCAAACATGATATACACCCGCACCCCGTTACCTCTCAACCACCTCCAGGCCTCCGCGCCCGCCATGGCAGGGGTGAAGTACCCCTCGTTCATCGCTTGTGGAATGTACCACCGCATGGCCGACCCGACGGGAACGGCCAGCCGCCGGCGGCAGAGTGTGTCGAAGTCGCTGTGCCTCTGATATGACGGGAACGACATTGTGAGGTCGCACCAGGGCGCCATCATGCCTATACCGCCGGGCATGGGTATCTGGAGCTCGGCGACATAGCGCAGGAGCATCAGGCCCAGGTGCCCGCCGGCGGATTTGCCTAGGACGGTGATGTCCCCTGAGGCGAAGCCGAGGTTGAGGAGATGCATGTAGCCGGCGAGGACGTCCAGCAGGGGGCCGGGGAATGCCGTGTGCGCAAGGACCGGTTTGCGGTAGGACATGCCTGTTTGTGAGCGGAGCGCTGGGCAGTGCGCACCCACCTAACAAGCGCACGCCGGATGCAACGGCCACCTCTACGCCTAGATGGTTTGCCAGCGGATGTCCGAATAGATACCCTCTGGACATTGTTCAGTATTGCCCACGTCCTGCGAGTCCGTCACGCCCACTCACCCGCCATGTATGTGCAAGATCACCTTCTCCCCCTCTTTCGCCCTCTCATCCCCCTGCCCCTGTGCGGCGCGGGGGCTCACCCAGAATGCCACGACCCGTTCGGAACGTACATGCTCATTCACGCCCACTCCCACTCTGAACTCATCCCCCACCGGGTCCAGCACCACACTCTCGATATCATACCCCGCCTTCTCCCCAGCACTCCCACCGTCGCGGCCCTGTACGACCTTGAGCGCGTCGTACCGTCCTTGTGCGATCCCAGTCCGCTGGTAAGCATACGGGTCTTGATCGACTTGCACCGGATACGACGCGGTAATATTCCCCCAGAGCTTGTTCAGCCGCGTGCGGAGCATGCGGCTGTACGTCCAGCTCTCCCAGACAGGCCCGCGGAGGACATGCTTGATCGTCAGATAGGGGACATACAAGACGGCGGCGGCGGTGTAGGGGATGTGTGCGAGGTGGTAGACGATATTGTATCGCCAGGGCGGGAGGGCGTCGATCGCCCTGGGGTCGGGGGACGTCCGGCGGAGGGCAGCCCATCTGGCGTCGAGGGCGGACCGTTCGGCGCCCGACAGGCCGGGCTGGATCATCTTGCTGACCTCGGCGGTGAAAGCGTGTCGCTTGAACGCTCGCTCCGTGGACAGAGATGCAAATGTTACATGCTATGTACTGATTCTCGGTGTGGCTATTATGCCGATCCCGGCTCTGCGGCCATCCGGCCCGGCTATCCTTGCTCTGTCCTGGCTCGTACCCAAACCATACCCCGGCGCAACAACGGTACCCTGATACGCTTATGGTACACCGGGATCGTCCTTCGCAGAACTACGGTGCGTTCTTCCGCAGGGCGATGTGCCTGCAAGCGCGTCACTGATGACATATGGCGTGCATGCAGACCTTCCCTTCGCAATCCTTCCTCTCCGGGGTGGTTGCAAGGCATGAGTCTCACAGCGGCTTCTCTGCTGGCTCCTAGCGCCCCTCCTGCTGCCTCCGCCGCGCGCGCTCCTGCTTCGCAGACATCTCATGGTGTTCCCCACAGTTGGCCAGCCTGGTCATCAGCTCTGTCATACGCGCGTACAGCGTGACCCGACTCACTGCGTCGGCATCTCCATCCCCGGCTCCTCGTCCGTAAAGTACCGCGCCTGCATAGCACCCTCCGCGCTCAGCCTCTTGGTCGAGTCGAATTCCAACAGGCCCTGCGCCAGCTCGAGTGCCGCAGGCGAAAGCCACTTGGCAAAGGACTCCTCGAACCGGCTCGGCAGCGCCTCCTTCGGCTTGACAAGCTCGTACCACGGTAGATCCTTCACTGCAGGCCATGCCTCCTCGTCCGGCGTGCCCATGATCGAGTATATGACCTCCAGTTGGTGGATCTCGTCGTTGCCTTGGAAGACGGGTTTACCGCAAAACAGCTCCAGCATGATACACCTACCGTCAGCACCACTTGCGCACTTTGGGGCCAGGTGACGGCTCACCCCGCAGACCACATGTCAACTTCGGGGCCGTACACCGTTTCGCCCAACAACAACTCCGGCCCGCGATACCATAAAGTGATGACGCGATTCGTGTAGTCGTCGCGCTTGTGCTTCGAGTACGCCCGTGCGAGCCCAAAGTCCGCTAGCTTGAGCTCCCCCGCCGCATTGAGGAGGATGTTGGAGCCCTTCATATCGCGATGCAGGATGCCTTGGTCATGCAGGTAGGCCAGCCCGCTGAGCATCTGGTAATTGAGCGACTTGAGGTTGGCCGGCGAGAACTTGAGGTTCGGTTGGGCAAGAACGCCCGTGAGGTCGTGGTCCATATACTCGAGGACCATGTAGACGGAGCCTGTCGTCAGCGGGCCATTTCGCGACCATTGTCCTTATTCGACTCACCCTTGGAGACCATCATCTCGACGAGGCGGAGCACGTTCCGGTGCTTGAGTTTTTGCAAGAGCTTGATCTCCCGCATGGCCGTCACTGGGAACCCATCCTTCTCGCCCTCCATCCGGATCCGCTTGAGAGCATAGAATACCCCCGTCTCGACATTCCGCGCCTTGTACACTTTGCCATACGTTCCCTCTCCAACATGCGCAATGCGCTCATACAGCTCGCCGTTGACCGCGGGCCGCGTTCGGACCGAATTGCGCGAGACTGTCCGGGACGAAGGGGAGACGTCGGGCGCGATGGCTGTGACGAACTGAGGTAGCGCCGCGGGTTGAGCCAGTGGCGGGACAGCAGGGACCGTAGGCGGTTCGAGCGACATGGCGGCAGGACCCCTCGGGGGTGTTGTTCCTAGCTTCTCCGGCGATCGATGCCTAGCACTGCCGGGACCATCGCGGCCGTTCGAGCCATTTCGCAGATCAATTGCCTGGCTATGCAGCAGCCGCAATTCCTCTTGGTCACGGCTGAACCGTGTCCGTCTGCCCAGTAGCGTCTCGATCTGCGCGACCTCGGGCGGATCCGGCCGGCGGCCCAGGTAATGTATCAAGAAAGCTTGGAGGTCCGAACTGGAGCCTTGACTGTACCACTGATCGAAAGCCGCGCGGATATACGGTGCGACGGTAGACAGATGCGCCGAGTAGTCCTTCTCGTTCCGGTCGATGAGGTCGAGGTAGATTTCGGGCCGTTGCAAAGGCGGCCGACCCGCCTCCGTCTGACGCACCATTGAGCGCGGGGGCGAACATGAAAGCGAACGTGAACGTGAACGAGAGCGGGGTCGAGCAGGAGGGGAAGGCGGTCGAGAGCTCGGAGAAGGCGGACCGGAATCATCGAAAAATTGCTTGACTGCTGGTGCGCGACTTTTCCAGCCCTCGCTCTTGGTAGGACTGGTTTGAGGACCGCCGAAAGAGATCTTGAACCCGCTTGAGTGGAGAGGCTCGGGTGCGGGGATGGGAATGGCATTGGGAGGCTGGCTGTAAGAAGACGCATGTCCGTTTGTGGGGCCGAGCGTGTCTTGCTGGGCGAGCAGCGGCATGCTAGCTGCGTATCCCGCCTGCTGAAGAGGTTGATTCGGCAGAGTGGGAGATGCATTTGCGTTCGCGTTCTGGGCGAACACGTCAGAGGTCGGGTGGAGGGACTGCTGGGGCGATGTGAAACCCGTATGTGTTGACATATCGCCTCTTTGCGAAGAGACATACCCCCTTTGCGGGGACATGTCACCTGGCGGTGGGCGGAAAGGGGGTTGACCGGGTCCATACCCAGGCGCAAGTGGTCCGGCCTGGAATGGCGAGCTTTGTTGGGGGAAAGGCGGTTGCTGATTATACTGCGATTGGTACGGATCGAAACGTTGCTGGTCGTAAGACGACGAGGGCCCGTTCAAGTTCTGCTGCTGCTGATTATGTAAAGGAGGTGGTCGGCCCATCTGACCAGGGGGCGGGCGGAATGCAGCTTCTTGCGGTGGCTGAGCGCCTGGCGTTCTTCCCCAGCCGCCGAATGGCGGACCTCTTGACCCCGGGCCATTCATGGGCTGTGGAGACCCGCGTCGATTGGGTGGCGGAGGACGAGGCCGGAAGGCATTGGACTGGGGAGGAAGGGGCTGGCGGGCATTATTACCCCTCGGCGGCGAATTTGGGTGTATGCGTGGTGGTGGTATCGGGCTGTGTTCTCGCGTTGACCTGTCCGGCGACTCCTTCTTTCCCCATTGACGCATCTTGACGGGCTCCCTGTACGGAGAAGGCGACCTGCGACGGTTCCGGAAGGACGAGGGTGATCGGCGCGTGTGACGAGAAGGGGAGGGAGAACGGTGAGGGAATCGGCGAGGGGATGGAGAACGAGGTCGAAAGCGCTCTCGCGAGCGTGAGCGCGAGGTCGACCGTGAAGGTGATCTCCGCCGGCGAGAGGAGGTAACGGAGCGAGAAGGAGAGACGTCGCGTAGGCGTTTGGCATCGCTCGCGCGGGGTGAAGGTGGACCTCGTTTCCTGTCTGGAGGGGGAAGGATATCGGTGTTTGGGGGCGAAAGTGATCTCCGGCGAGGTAAGGGCGAGTACAGACTGGCATTAGATCAACCAACGCGAGCCATAGCCAGCAGGCATATAGGCGACACTCACGAGTCCCGGCTAGGACTGCGTTTCCGCCCACCCTGACCCGTCGCATAGTCCGGACTCGGCCGCCGTCCCCTCGGCGCCTCACGCTGACTCGAGCTCAAGCTCCCACCTCCTCCCCCCCTCGACTCCGACTCGGGCGACAGGTCCCGCCTACTGGATCCAGGCGATCCCTGCCGGAACCTGTCCCTTCCTCCAGCTCGGTCCATCGCTCCTCCGCTGAGTCGCCGATCCCCTTCGTCCACCTTCTGATGCCACGCACTCCACGACCTATCATCCTTTCTCGCCGATCCGTTGCCTGACTGGTGATGGTGCGAAGGCGGGACGACATGCGCATTGGGTGCTAGCCCATTCCTCCTATTATCTGCCTCGATCTGCGCCCGTGTCCGAAACGTCCCCTTCTTGCGGTCCTCTGCGCGCGTAGATGGGTCGATGTGGTCCCGCCCGTACCCCATTTTCGGACCTTCTGGAGCTTTATCCCCCGGACGGAACCGATCCCTGTGTCCACCACGATCCCCTGCTCCGGGCCGAATATCCCTCCTGTCCTCTTCGTCCAGCCTGCCCCTCCGCCGATCATTGTCGCCGTCGTCGCGGGAGCGATGACTCCGATCACCTTCGGTCCGGAGATATGACGAAGGCCCAGAAGGAGGCGAATATTGAGCTCTCGAAGGGCCGGAAGGAGGCGAGAAGCGAAAGTTCGAGGATGATCCAGAGGCAGATGGCGAGTCGTGCTGCTGTCGGTTGTAGGAGTCATTGCGTGCACTGGGCGTCCACGATGATGTGGGCTGAGGACGCCATGTCTCTCGCTTGAGGCCGTTCGGCATGCCGTTGTTGGCCATGTCGAGAGGTGGGTGAAGGGGAAAGAGAGGGACCGAGTCGTATGACGCTGCTACAAAATCAATGAACGGGGTCGGTCCAAAGAACGAGCAACGGTCAGCGACCGACCGGGCAACACGCGTCACTATTTATTTCCGTCCACCGCTAGTTCGCAGCCGCCCCCGATGCCAAGCGATCGCTGTACAAATCCTTGCATGCACAATTTTGCCTCTTCTCAGAGAGACCCCGATGCATGCGGTGGGGTGACAGATATATGCATGGATGCCTGTAGCGCTCTACTCGTTGCGATGTGGGCCAGGTGGTGAATAACGTTTAAATGCGATGGTGTTGTGCCACAGTTAATCGCGAACAAGCAACAAGCAACAACCCATCAACCACCCACCTCGTCCCTCTCCCTCCTCTTCCACCTGATATCCACCTCTCTGCATTGTCCATAACATCAATCATTGTCCTTGTTCTGAGTCTGCCTAGGTCGCTTCCTCACCGACATCGGCCTCGCACCAAGCAGACGCCCCCGATCGTCCTCTCCACAACCCCGCACCCGTCCCGGCGACGCAGGCCATCAAATCGCACCTGATCTCCTCACGCATCGCGTCTCCTTTTTGCTCCCATGCGGCCCGCCGGCGCTCGACAACGGGGCCAGCCGCCTCCGCCTCGTCCCGGCGCGAGCAGAAACGAGGCTTTTGAGAACATCTTCGGCCGGCCCGCAGTAAACCACCATCTCGGCCACGGCGGCTCTTCAGCGGGCGGTCACAACCCCCCCATCCCCCAAGGGGCAGGGTACGCTTACAACCCCAGCTCAACCTCTAACCCATACCCCACTCAACCGAATGGAGGCGTCTACATCAGCCCGGCCCAACCGAGTCTGCCGCCCGGACACGGCTTCGCAGCGCCGCCCCCTCGTGCGGCGAGTTACGGCCATGCTGGCGCGCACGGATATCCTGCACCGGCACCTGTGACGGCGGCTCCCAACTTTTCGCAACGCGTCCCGGTGGTTTATGAAGGATCGAGTAGCGGACATGGAAGGCCGGCGCCGCAGCCGTATGGGGCAAGTCTCAGTGCTCAGGTGAGTTCGTACGCGGGAAGGATGAAGACGACGCTGATTGCAGCCCGTTGACGCTCCGCCAAGTCGGAGAGCGTCATTAGCCCCCTCGACGTACTCGACCCACTCGACCGCATCTTTCTACTCCCCTCAGCCCGATGCCCCCTCTCCGCCGTTGCCGCAAACCAGCCGCGTGCCCAGCGCGACGTATCCTGCTCGCGAACCAGAATACGACCCTCGGCCATCAGGCCGCCTCCCGCCCCCGTCAACTCTCGCCCCAACACCATACGCCTCGGCCTACGATGCGATATCGTCCCCTACTACCGCCACCTTTCCCCGCCGTTTGTCCGCCTCCCCAGCGTCTGGGCCGTCCATGTCCAGCACCTCGCTTGGCACCACGTCGAGCTCAACAAGATCGCCCTCCGTACGGACGAACGAGCATTCAGCGTCGAGGTCGCCGCCGATACCGGAGGAAGGGCGGAACGGGCACGGCCACAGCAATGTTCGGTCACCTCCACCAGACTACACCAAGTCGATGTCGAATCTGTCGATAGAAACGGGCAGGGGATACCTGGACGACATACCGGGATTACCAAAAGTGGGCGATACGTCGGATTTGGCGGACCTCGCGGCGAAGTGGAGCCCGTCAGAAGACTTTATGGGTGAGTTTCGACGGATATTAAACGGCGATCTTAGGCTGACGTGTAGTGCGGGGATCATCCCAACCTGCTCGAGCGAGGACTAGCTTGGAGCAAGGGAGGAACTCGTTCGGCAGTCTTTCTTCGACGCATCGGCGGATGCCGTCCGATTCGTCCATCTCCAGCTCGAGCTACACGATGACGGGTCGGGATCGGATGATGTGCGTTGAGCACAGAGAATCGGAAGCGCATGCTGACCTCAGGCCCTTGTCCTCGATCGACCAGTCGCCTCCTGGCGCTCGCGATTTCTCATTCGACTCGCCAACCACACCGACAGGATCGGAGTCTGGTGGGGGAGGGTTTGCCGCGCATGCTGTACGGCGCTTGTCTGGGCGCAAATCGATGGACTCGACGCAGTCTTTACCGCTGCCGAACAACAGCGTCGAAGCGTCCTTACCCCCCGGCGCGGCGCCGTCAACTTCTGCGTTCGATGCGCGTGCGACATCTTTCTCGGGATCAAGCACCGCTCGCAAAGAAGCGCTTGTGGCCGTAAGGTCCGGCTCGATTGGACACGGCGCGACGCGACGGCCAGGCAGCAACCCCCCTTCTTCGTTCGGCTTCTCGACCCCTCTGCCTTCGCAACGATCACTCTCTGGCACGCTTACACGATCGTCTTCGTCCCGCGCCGCAACGATACAGAACATGCCCACCGTATACCCCGCTCTACTCTCGCGCGTCGCCGAGGCATTCAAGCAGCTGCTCGTCGTCTCCGAGATCGTCAAAGATGGGATCACGTACAAAGACGCATTCGACGGGCGGACGGCAGTGGGCATCATCAGCGAAATCATAAAGACGCCAGATCGGAACCTCGCGCTACTCCTTGGACGGGCGCTGGACGCGCAGAAGTTCTTCCATGACGTGACGTATGATCACCGTCTGCGGGATAGCCCGAACGAGGTGTACCAGTTCAAGGAACGTCTCACCGCGCCGTACATCAACGATAATCCCGTCACGGACAGCCCGATGTCTGATCACGCAGGCCTGGCGCGGGCGCAGTCGCGCGGGCGACATCCGGGGTATACAGGCGACTCTGGATCGATCCAAAACTCCGACTCGGCATCGTTCTTCGCGTCGCAGAACCCTACGCCCGCTACATCCACGACCACGCTCAACCAGCCGTCTTCGCCCCGCCTGAGCAAGGTGCACAGCGGGAGCACGGTACCTCTACCGGCTCAGGAGGGGCTAGATGCAGACGACGACGATCTCCCCCAGGGTGTCTTTACGCTGTTGACGGACTGTTACTCCCCGACGTGTTCGCGGGATAGTCTGTGTTACTCGATCAACTGCCCGAGGAGGCTCGAGCAGATGAAGCGGTTGAACATGAAGCCGCAGCCGGGTCTCACGCGCAAGATCAGCGCGGAGAGTCTGCACGATGTGAAGGTGTGTTGAACAACGAGGCGTCGGTGAAGGTGACTGACAAGCAGGAGACGGGCACGCTGTGGATTCATTCGGTGTCACAGGAAATCCTGGACAGCGTGGACGACACAGAGAAGAAGCGCCAGGAAGCGATCAACGAGGTGATCTATACCGAGCGCGACTTTGTCCGCGATCTGGAGTACCTCCGCGATGTAAGTCCCGATACAAGTGTCGATTGCGCTGACGGTAGTTCTGGATCCTCCCGCTGCGCACACAAGACGTCCTCCCAGCAGAGCAGAAGGACCATATCGTTCAGCAGATCTTCTGGAATATCTACGGCGTACTCGCCGTGAATGCCGTATTGGGCGAGAAGTTGACCAAGCGGCAGAAACAGCAGCCGGTCGTCAAAGCCATCGGGGACATCTTTCTCGAGATGGTGCCCAAGTTCATGCCGTTTGTGGATTATGGTGGACACCAGCTGTGGGGCAAATACGAGTACGAACAGACCAGGGCGGCGTACCCTGCCTTCGCCAAGTTTGCCGACGTGAGTGGTGGCATCGTGTTCTCACGCGGGCTCGGGAAAATGTTCGTCGAGCTGACGGGCAGGAAACGGAGCGCAAACCCGAGTCGCGCAAGCTGGAGCTGAATGGATACCTCACCAAACCGACTACGCGGCTCGGACGGTACCCGCTCTTACTGGGTGCAGTGCTCAAGTACACGCCGGATGACCACCCGGACAAGGCGGATCTGCAAAAGTGCATCGACGATATCAAGAAGTTCCTGAGCCAGGTGAACGAGGCGAGTGGGCGCGCGGAGAATGCATTTGAGCTGGCGCAGATCGAGGAGCAGTTGGTGTTCCGGCCGCATGAGAAGATCGTAAGTTCGATGCACTGGATTACAGGGGATCAGCGACAGATGGCGGATGAGTGGAGCTCACGAGCAGGACCTCCGATTGAAAGACAAGAGCCGGGAGCTTGTGCACAAGGGGCCGCTGAAGCGGCGTGGAGGGACAAGGGACGAGATTGCGGACTTGATGGGATTCTTGTTCGACCATGCGTTGTTGTTGGTCAAGCCCAAGGCAGCCGCAGCGAAGGGCGAGCAGCTGAGGGTATACCGCCGCGTGAGTCGAGCGGCCTTTTTACCTCACTACCGGTCGCTCACCCCAGCCAATCCCGCTCGAGCTGCTAGTAGTCATGTCGCCAGATGACCAGTACAACTCTGGCAAACTCTCCACGGGCCGAGGGAAACTTATGGCTCGCCCGTCTGTGGGGAACAAGACTGGATCAGGGTCGCATGTCCCGCCGAAACCCGAGTCGAAACACGGGTTCTCGATCACCATCATCCACCTGGGCAAGAAGGGGTACTCGCTGCAGCTGTGGGTAGACTCGTATGTCGGGAGGAAGAAGTGGCTGGAGGCGATCGACAAGCAACAGACGACCTTGCGGGACAAAAGCCAGGTATTCGTCTCGGAGACGATCACCGAGGGCTTCTTTGGTGGGCTGCGCAAGATCAACTGCCTGTCGCCGTATGGTATGTTGGCTGGTCATGCTATAGGTTTTGCCCTGCGCTGACACGGCAGACCAAGGGCATCGGATGATCTACGGAACGGACGAAGGTGTCTACTTCTCCAATCTGCGAGACGAAAAGCTGCGCGAGCCCGTCAAGGTCATCACGCTCCTGGACGTTACACAGGTGGATGTGATCGAAGAGTTCCAGCTCCTGATCGTCTTGCACGAGCGATCGGTCACGACTTTCCCGCTCGACTGCCTCGACCCGTCCGACCCCAACGCCGCGCTTAAGCGCGGTAAACGCATCTCGAGCCATACGAGCTTCTTCAAGAGCGGGATCTGCCTCGGAAAGACGCTCGTGGCCGTCGTGAAGAGCTCGACTTTGTCAAGCACGATCAAGGTGCTGGAGCCAGTGGACCAGAGCTTGCGGGGAAAGAAACCCCAAACGAGCTTCATGAAGCGGCTGAACGGGGGCAACGAGGCCTTGAAGCTGTTCAAGGTGCGTCGCGAATAGCGGTGTGGTGATGTAGCTGGGTGGACGTGCTGACGCCCAGGAGTTCTACATCCCGACGGAGTCGAGCTCGGTCCACTTTCTCAAGACGAAGCTTACCGTCGGATGTACGAAGGGTTTCGAGATCGTCGACCTGGAGACGCTCGACATGCAGGGCCTGTTGGACCCGTCGGATAAACATCTCGATTTCGTGTTGAAGCGGGATAATGTCCGGCCCGTGGCGATTTACCGTATCGAGGAGGACTTTTTGCTCTGCTATGACGGTGCGTAGGATTGCTGATCGATCAGGCGAGTGTCACTCGTGCTGATGGCAGAATTCGCGTTCTATGTGAACAAGAATGGATGGAGGGCGCGCGGCAAATGGGCGATCGTCTGGGAGGGCATGCCCACGGCGTTTGGTGAGTCTGACGGACTCTTCCCTGCACACATCCTGATCACAGCGATGCAATACCCCTACGTCATCGCCTTCGAGCCGACGTTCGTCGAGATCCACCACGTTGAGTCGGGACACCTCGTGCAGATCATACCCGGCACCAACATATCATGCCTCTTTGCCGATACACCCCCCTCGCGCGTCAACGCGCCCGTCCTCCCGCCCAACCGGCAACTTATGTACCCCTCGCCGCACGCCGTCCCCGGCCAAGCACCGCCATTCCGCCCCACTCCCGCGCCGTCGCCGTACGGACAGCAGTGGCACCCGCAGCAGGCGTTTCCGGCGCCCCACCCCGGCCAACCGCCCATGCCCCATCACGGACACCCATCCCCGCGACCTCCGATGGGGTCATACGGCATGCCGATGCCGATGCCGCCGCCGATGCCTCAGTCGCCGCAGGCGCGGTTCGCGCGACAGCAGATCATCTTCACGAGCGAGGATGGCCACGTGCAGTTCTTGAAGTTGCCGCCGCCCCAGACGCACCAGCACCAGCATCAGCACCAGCAGGTGCCGGGACAGGGCCAGAGGCCTGGGGCGGTGATGCCGCCGCCTAGAGGGAGGGTTCCGCGGTAGGAGCCGTCCTAGGCTGGGCGATGAAGCGGACGTACGGAGGAGAATGGGTCAATTCCGCGACCTCACCAGCGCCGCGCTGGCCTCGGCGAAACATGCGAACACACGGTCAATGGCGGACAGCGGATCACGCAGTCGAAGCTGGCGCCATACAGCTCGCGAGATAAGTACAGCGCATATTCACACTTCACATACACGACCTGGGACGCCTCACGGACCGGAACGAACGAGACCAGACACACGCGCATTGGAGGCAAAGTGTGCGACACGAGAGACGAGTGGCGACCTAGGAACAGCTTAGTCCGCGATGGCGAGAGAGATGCCGGAAGGGAACGAACATGATGGGATGATGACTGGATGACGGAAACGAGCTGGCGGGACGAAGCGGACGAAGGGGCAGGCGGTACTTGTATCAACGTATAGTGTATCGCATGCATAATGGCGTAAACGCTTCGAGTGTCATCACGGCGGATATGACCTCGTGGTCGAGCAGAGCGCTTGTGCTGAGCTATGCCTCGGGAGCTGCGGCCTAGGATTGACCTCTGTCAATCGACGTCCCAGTTGCCAACGATGGACCCAGTCCGGACGATCAGGTCGAGATGCTGCCCGTAGATGAACGAGCAGCAAGCGGAGTGCCTGGTCGAACTCGCATCAAAGGCTCTGCGAACGTGGCTGGAGGGGCCCGCCTCGTCGCGCACCGTGCGAGGGTGCACGAGAGGAAGGCGCCGCCGACAGAGCTCAATGTCGCGACTTTGCCTTCCTCCCGGCGGGCCCGGGCCCGCTGAGAATCGTCCTCCCGCCGCCCCGGCCCACAAGCTTCGCTCCCACGTCGGATGTGAGTCCGCCGAGGCCGATCGAGGGGATCATCTGCTTGACGGTACGGTTGAAGACGGAAAGGGACGACTTGAGGACGTTCTACGCGTCAGCCAGATGTCGGTGATAGTTGTGATATAAGCTCCAGCGTGTACCGCGCACCGGATGGCCTGGCCGATCTTGACAGGACATCAGGATGAGGGACTCACGATATCAGAGACGAAGCGGAGACGCTCGAGCTCGCCTCGGAAAAAGTCGAGGGTCTCGCGGCGGACTCGACTGTCCGGAAGGGCTGGGGTCAGCGGCTAGAATTCCCATCGGACAGCTATTGAAAGAGAGCGGGAACAAGATGGATGCTGCAGATAGGAGAGGCCCAACCGAGGTCTTCTATGCTTGTGACAAGGATCGATCGCTTACGTCGTGTTGCGCGAACGGCAGAGCGGTACGCTTGCAGAAACGTCGATTGGAGCAGGAACTGGAGGATCAGCTCGTGACAGCCCGAAGCTGATCTTCGGCGCACGTGTTGCAGCGTGAGCTGCGCCTTGGCCTTGGACATTGTCTTGCAGTCCGTGACAGGCTGTACGAGGCGAGGCCGACGAGTTGCAAAGCGAGGATCGCAGGGTGACGGTTGTGGATGACGGTCAACGGCAAAACCAAAATCCACCGCCGGGCTGCAGGGATCGACCGGGTTTCATCTTTCGACACGTCAACACATCCAACCCACCC
>JAHXHD010000268.1:0-16152 GCA_019857685.1 Papiliotrema terrestris | reverse complement strand
GCAGCAATAGACCTTCACATACTTGCCAAGTCTTCGACTTCTCGCCACCCGGTGGTCATTCCAACCTATCGACAGACGAGCTCGCTGCTTTGACGCAGATGTTACAGGACAGATTGGGTGACGGGCGCGGAGGTAGCCGAGACAGCGTTCTCCAGGCCATCCGTGACCATTCGCAGGGCGGCGAGGACACGGTGAGGCAGCTCACCGCTGTGTTGCAAGGGACGCACCTGAGCAGGGATATCAGGGATACCATGATCTCCCCAAACCATTCTGATCCAGGTTCTTCGTCAGGCAGAGGATCTGTCCGGGGTCATCGGGCTCGTGGTGGACGTACCGCACGGGGCGGGGAACAAGATCAGTGGGGCCAAGCGGTCGACGCGTGCTCCCTCGCATTGGGTACGTAAGGCGCTTGTCAGGCAAGTACTGACGCCGAGTCCTCGCAGAGAAGCTGTGTCATTCGAGGATGGCCAGGTGGGAACAGCTCAAGGCTTTGCTGAACCGCATCTGCAGTCTGCTGGCGGCTCAGAAGGAGGAACTCGTTGACATCCGTCCGTATGCTGAGGGGCACGGGCTGCCGACACTCAGTGAGTGGCAAGCTCTGCGACAGACTGCGACCGCCCTTACCGATAGGTACCTTGAGAGAGATCTACCAGAAGATCCAGGCAGGTCTGCAAGACGCCAACGGGATGTCCGGTCAAAATGCAAGCGACACGCTTTCGACCCTTGTGCAGGTCCTGCTCGAGGGGCCGGACTACCTGATCGATGTATCCATCATCGAAGCGATCGTGTGGCAAGCGGAAGTCATTGATCCGAACTTTGGCGCAGAGATCAGGCAAGTACTCGATCGGACGGTAGCTGGACCTCCAAATGAGCCTTCCACGTACGCACGCCGTCCTTGCACCTTGCCCTTGTTGACGAGCAGCTTCAAGCGAGCAGCCCAGAGCATGATTGCCATCGCCTCTGCGCTTCCACCAGACCAGCTCGATGACGTCGAGGCGATTGACGCCTACAAGGCGATCGGGATCCTGATCAAGCAGCTGCAAGTCCGTTTGGGTTCGAGTCGGCTAGGTAGTCCGACTTCAACCCAATTATTCCGCCCGCTGCCGCAGTCTCGCTCATCATCCGCTCGGTCCGCCACTCCGGCGCCAACCCCTCAAACGTACTCTGCAACGCCGTCTCCTGCCGGAACTCCGACGTGGTCTCCAGCGGCATCGCCTGTCAGATCCGCCGACACGTCTCGTTCGACGACTCCAGACCCGGATCTGTACAGCATTGACAATGCCGCGGACCTGCAAGCGATGTACGGCACAGGACCGATCGGAACCCCATCGAAGACTGTCTCGCTTGCGCCGACGCCAGCCACGCCCAAAGCCCCATCCGAGCCGAGCGAGCCGGACACCGAGGAACCAGAAGTGTGGGAATATCGAGGCAATCTGCTGACTCGCTCGGCGCTGTCACTGGTACTGCGGCAGGAGGCTCTCGCTAAAGCGGATTCTTCGGGTCAATATGCCGGCGAGGTCAGCTGGGATGACTTGCGAAAGGCCTGGATCCCAAAGTGGGCCGAGAAGCTCAGGCCGGAAGAAGTGGCCGACGGGGAGATTCCGTCGACGAACCCCGCAATGTACAAGATGAAGAAGAAGGATGCCTGGGGTAACAGGATCGGATGGCGGGATGGGGTGATGTACTACGAGGACGAACCAAGCTTTGATCTCCGTGAGGATGATTAGTGTACTGTATGTGCGGGTTTGACTTCCTTGTACCTGTCAAGCATGTATGATGCGAGCCTTTCCAGACCGCTGCACCGTGGCAAGCTGCATGGTAAGGAGACTGGCAAGCGGCTGCCAGAAGGCATTGGGCTTAGCCGCCGGAAGGCGATAGCGGTAGTCGTAGAACGAGAGAAGAACGCCGGTCACAAGCAAAAGCACATTGTCACATCGTGATATCGAACTCATCGCGTATTATGATAGCAGAGTACTCCCTCGCAACCGTGCACTTATCGGAGCATGACACTCAGTGTACAGCTTGGCCGGTTTGGCCAGGCGCGAATCCTGTCATACCAGTAGCCAAGGTCGGATCCGCGCCCAGGCCGACCGCTCGCTGCCTCCTCATCCCCGCTTCCGTCTCTAGCCTCTGAGCCTCGCCAAGTTCGCTCGCTTGCATCCTCAGATGGTCGGCTTGGGCGTGGTGCGTGTGTGCTTTGGCCTTCATGGACGAATTGCACAGCAGGCCACCCATTGTCGACTCCATCTTTGCCTTGCGGTCCAGCTTGTTGGCCTCGCGAATGGTGGGCCGAGCGGCGTTCGTCGGTGAGTGCGAGCTGTTCAGTTTGTTGTTCTGGGGAGTGCCGGAGGTCACACCGACGAGGGGAGCCGGACCAGTGTGGGTGCTATTGAGTCCGTGGGTGTGGTGGTGCTAGGGTCAGCGAGTTGCACCTGGTCGCACCGGGATGAAAGAGCAGAAGGTGACGTGCCCTGTCAGAACCCAAGGGTCCATTGTTTGGGGCTCCCGCACCCCATGTCCTCCCGTGCGAGCCACTGTGATCGGCGAGCATGTTGTTGTTGTTGTTGTTGGCCATCATGCCATCGTTGTTGCCGCCCGCGCCATAAGGTGCATTCGGGCCAACCGCACCGCCGTATCCTCCATTCAGGGCAGCATTCCCGCTGATGTATGGATTGGCGGTGTCTTGGGGAGGGGGGTTTATCGGGCCATCCGGTCGGTTCAGCCCGCCTCCTCTAGGCATCAGCACCGCGTTACCTGATCTGGGTGACCGAGCAGCCCGCTCACTGTACAGGCTGCCCCGCAGCGGTGTACTCATTCGAGTGTCGTTTGTTGAATAGGCCCATAATGTTCAGTCCTGGATGTCCTTGCAACGTCAAAGTCGAAGCGAGTGATGCTTGCCCGTGAATGCGTCCTGCCGACATCTACCCTCGCCCAGTATATATCTGATGGGGGCGGTGGCCAAAGCAAGCCTCAACATCACTGCAATGACGTCAAAACGTCGCGCTGCCCTTGCAAGCACTACTGCTTGGGGAATTGATTGACTGTCGTTTGTTGCTGATCTACATGATCAGCTGCTCACTAGGCGCCGTCGATGTTGCTCCACCAGTAACATGGCCGCGGTGCGAAGCTAGCTGAGCTGCGGCGACAACAACAAGTGAACGAGGAGAGTGCGTTTCCCGTGCCTGTGACGTAAACTTTATGGCGATCACTGTTTGGTCCGGTGGCACTCTTCTGCTGCACCGGGGATGCTCAGCATCAGCTCGGCAGCTTGGCCGCGCGTTGTCACAGCATCCAGAGCCCGGAGACTGTGCAACGAGGTTGCGCTGGAGCGCATGCATGTTAAAGCCACTCGGGCTCATCGCTACCGAGCTCCTTGGGCATGAAGTCGAATCCTCCTCGGCAGCCTTCCACCCTGCCTGCGTGCCCAACGGCTTTCATCAGCCCGAACCCACTCATCTGCTCCTCTGACACAGCCTCAACCGCCGCCTGGTCATATGTGATCACCGCCACACCTTCCTCAGCTCTTCCCATGTCCTTCAACAGCTGCATGCAGCCCTGTAGCGAGACATTGACGTCCCACCCGCCTCCTTCTCGTCCACGATGCCACACCGCCGCCAGTATCCCGGCCGCGAGGAAGTATCCACCGGAATGATCCAGTGCTTGACACGGCAGGGGGCGAGCCGCCTCCGTGCCGAAAGCCTCCGCCTCGGACGCGTTGAGGCCCGTCGCAGTTTGGACGAGCGAGTCGAAGCCCCTCTTGTGTGCCCATGGCCCCGGGCTCCAAGCCGACAGGCTGCTATCAGTATCACTAGTAATGATCAAGTGCCACGAAAACCGGCTCACTTGGCGTAGATCAGGCCCGGGTTCAGTTGTCGCAGCTCCTCGGCCCCGAATCCCCTCTTCTCGAGCGAGCCTGGTCGATAAGACTGGATAAACACGTCGGCCTCTTTGGCAAGCTCTCGCAGCTTGCTCCGGTCTGTCTCGGTGTTCAGGTCGAGCTGTACGGTCCTCTTGCCCCGTGAGACATCTCGATCTGACCCAGGCAGGCTTGGCAGATTGGGCGACGTCACCCAGATGACGTCGGCGCCATGATGTGCGAGCGTCCGGCCAGCGACTGGAGCAGCCAGAACTCGCGACAGCTCCAGTACTCTCAAGCCCTTGAGCGGTCGCTTTGGGACCCCCTCAGCTGAAGCCGAAGCGAAGGCTGGCGAAGTCGTTACGGAGCTCTCGGAACGCTTGACCACCTCGACAGGGTACGGCCCTGGCATCTTGGCCTGCAGTCAGCACCTCACGTCTGACCAGTCCGCGACCGACCTGCTCGAGTGCATCCCACTCCTCCTCGGTCCGCAATGCATAGGCAGCGAACGCTCCTTGCTCTGCTACGCGCTCGACGTCCTCCTTCTTCCACTGGGTAATAGCATCCTCCAGCTCCGTGCGGTCCCTCACCGACAATACCCGTTGTATCGCGGCACGATGATTCGCGAAAGAGTCGTGCAGCCTTACATGGCCGTTGAAACACTCGTATAGTCCGCTGAGGGGACCCCAGAGCGGGGGTGGTCCTTGTCCATCGATGTAGTTGTACTTCTCCGATGAGAACTCGATAACGGCGTGCAGGGGATTTACAGAGACGGTCCTCAGAGCGGAGTTCGTCCGCTGAGACTGGACGAGGGAAGTCGCGAGCGCGGACAGTGCGATGGAGACTTGTGCGATTTCTGCTCTGAGATTGATTGGCTTGGCTAGACCCACCTGTGATCTTATAGCTGGACGGGACGAGTGGTCTTGATATGGCCTCCAGGCTCAAGGACGACAACATGTCCGGGGGTAGCCGTAGGCCGGCCCAGAGGGTCCGTACAACATCGACAGGCCGAGCACAATGAGAGACCACGGTCATAGTGTGGTCGTTTGAGTGATGACCGTACATGAAGAAGTGGCTCGGGGTTGGATGAGTGGCCCTAGCAATACAGACGAGCCCTCGGAATTCTGTGTCCCGTATCCCCTCATGAACGGGCGATTCGGTCTAGCCTGCTTGGAAAGTTGCTGAAGACGGGCTGAGCCCAGAAATAGACCTTATATGTGGTGCAATCCGGATCCCGGCTTCCGCTTCGGCATCCGGCAATCGTTATCCGCCCGTCGATAGGTGACATCCAATTTCTCCATCGGGCGAATCCGTGCCGTCACCATGCCCATTGCGTGGAGACAGCTTCTATTTAGATATGCATTGCTTACACCTGCGTGATCGGGACTGGAGATACAAACAAAGATGTCCGTGTTGCGCGTGTGCTCGAGCTCGCCCGCCGGCCGCCCTATCGGCTGCCCCCGCTAACGGGAGTGTGGGTACTCGTGGCCCATTTGATGCTGCCCATGCACATGCCCTTGAACATGTAGCCAAGACCCTCCAGTGCCCTCCGTTGAGGGTCGATGCAGGCTCCGAGGTACATCCCCGGGCGCCCTCGTCTGCTCCCATCTTTGTCCGGCGACTTCATTACTGCTCATCGCGCGCCACGCGCCCGGCCGCGCCCTTCTCCCCGACTCGTCCTCGTGAACAAATTCACCCACAACACCTGAACCTCCGGCGCCGGCGGTCGGATCGCTCAACCTCCTCTTCTTTGATTCGGGGATCACGGGTCCCGCGGCGCCGGGAGACACCGCTCCGTTCCTTCTGTATTGGTACCCGGGGAAACGGCGTTTAAATTCTTCGCGATAATCCTCCGCGAGGTCTAGCCAGTACTGCTTCTCCGCCTCGGGCATGTACCACGACCATTCCCTCGCTAGGATCTTCGAGTTCTCGCCGTTGACATTTTTCGGGTTTGTTCGAGCGATCTGGGGCCGACGCGTCGACATGTAGATCATGAACGCTGCGATCAGTCGTCACGTCATCACCGGTGGCGGGCGCACCCACCATTCATAGGCCGCTTGGGCACGTCTTCCGGCCCTTTGAGATTTTTCGTACTCATCTTGAGCAGCTCGTCGATGACGTCGCGTTGCGCGCCGGTGTATCGCAAAGATTTCCAGTCGATCGCTTTGCGTTCACGTTCAATCACGTGCAGTGGCGGCCGCTCTTTCGTGTCCCGCTTGGCAAAGTACGCGGCCTCGTCGCTTTGCTGGCGTTCCGACAGGGAGGGACGGAATTGCGCACGCGGAAAGGACTGCGACTCGGTCGAAGACGAACTGATGCTGTGGTTACGGACATATACTGCGGGTATTGGCGGTGTTGAGGCCGTGGGGGACAAGAGGGCGGCAGGAGACCCGGCGAGCACGGGTGCGGTGTAGTGAGGGGCATGTGAGGGCGAGAACCCCGGGGCCGGGGATTGATAAAGAGGATGGGGCGACCAAGGCGATAAGGGCGGTAGACTAGATGGCAGATTATACGGAGTTTGGTGAAAGGGGATGTGAGTTGGATGCGCTGAGCGGGGACGCTGGTCCAGCGACCTGTTTGTCAGTCCCATCTTTCGAGCATCACCGGAACTTACACGTCCGAGATATGGGTTTGCGTAGGAGACATGGGCAGGTGTTCTTGCACCGACACGTTCGGATGATTGGGCGCTACGACCGTGGCGGGACCGACAGGGAAGGCCGCGCCGCGGCCCAGTGGGCCAGTACTGGGATGGTCGAAGGATTCGGCATGGTGGATGGTCGAAGCCCTCGGAGGGTGGAAGGGCTGATGCGAGCTGAGGGCCGGTGCGAGGGTGGGCGAGACGGGGCTGTGTGGAGGATGACCATACGGACCTGGAGCGTGATGATACGAACCGGCAGGGGCAGGATAAGGTTGGTGATAGCCGCCCAATGTCGACCCAGAAGGGGGATGATCGTGCCATCTCCAGCCAGACCCGGACGCGAGAGGGGGCGACGCATGGTAACCGGCGAAGTGCTGAGTGGTGTGGTCTGCCCCACTACCACCGTGGATGATGGCGTCCGAGGGTGGTTGGCTGGTCGCAGGGCCGTAATGGTGGTGCTCTTGTTCTTGCTTGACAGCGAAGCTGTCTCCAGAGTATATGGCCATTGGGCGCTGCCCGGGCGGCGCGAGGTGGTGTGGCATCGTTTGGACCGCGATCATCTGGCGAAGGGGGATGTTGAAATCGGCGTGCGCGATCCGGGCGTGCTTGGTTCCCTGCCTACGCTACGCGACTTTGATGGTGAACAATGCCCCAAGTGTTTGCACAATGTGAGCGCTGAGTAATTGGTGTCGACGCGAGGGGGAAGAAGTGGGCAAGGTGTGCGTCGTTGCCGGCTGGTGAGACAGATGTCACACAGACTATCGTTCCCGTCCGGGATTATAGTGGCGTCGGCGTAGCAGCCGCGAATGGCTCGCAAATGAGCGACGAATCTGTTGGGGCGTGTGCTGCAGCTCCTAACTTCTTTGCGGGTCTGATCGGTGCGTTCGATAACCGGTCGGGCGGACGATGACGATACGCTTTCTGGCACCGGTCCTAGCCTCCGTCGGCAAATCGAGTTGTCAGAGCGATAACCAGTCGGTGAGCCTTGTAGAGCAGATGGCTAAGACTGATGGTATGAGTACCACACGACTACAAATAGCGTCTGGGTGGGGGGGGAGGTACGAGGTGTATAAATGATCGACGGTTCCGAGAGTGCCGTGGTTGGCTTGAGCGTTAACATGTATGCATGAGAAAGCGGTCGACGGCCACGGGCGATAGGTCCGGGCACAACACATGTGCCTGATGGCATGCCGCAAGAGACCAGAGGCCAAGCGCGAAGGCGCAAGGAGGCAGGCACACAGGGAAAAGCACATGAGCAACAGGGCAAGACGGCCCCGAAAGTTTTATCAGGAAGGTCTGCGTCGTGACGATGTGCTGCGAACCGAGTCATCGAAGACCTTACGGCATGTGTCCTTTTGCAAGGTGTAGAGATGATCGCCATCGAGCACGTCGTACGCTTTGCTCGCGCTTGCAAACTCAAGGGTTCCCAATGTACGCTAAGCCCGTCGGGCAGTCGCTTGTCACGCTGAATGCGAAAGGGGGCGTGAAAGGTCCCTGTGGAATAAACGCAACATCCGCACGGATGATGTCGATCTACGGACCCCGCTCACAAGCAAGTCCTGAACCAGGATTACAGGCGGAGAGCGGCCTGATGCGTATTCAATGCCGCCTCGGGGACATACCGCTTGAGCCGCTTCGGACACAACTTGGTCACTCGCGGCTTCGCCCCTGCCCCAGCTTCCTTTGCACGGGAGCCCGATCGATTCGCCGCGTTTCCGAGACGCCCACTGCAATCAGAGAAAATTCCAGGGTTAAAGCCGCAATGTACAGCAGGATCACATGAACAAGCCGATGGAAGCTTGAACAAGTGACATCAGTACGCCCTGCAGACGGACTGGAAGCAGTGAAACAGAGTGACCCGTGATCCGACGCCATGGCGCACCCCTGTCGAAAGTCTCGCTCTTGGGCCTAGTCACAGCTCAAACAAGCTTCACTTAAGGGAAACAAAGACAAGGTACGATGCATGTTCACCCTAAGCCCACGCGGGTGCTTCGGCGCCCGTCCACCTCGAGCTGATTCTTATTTGACGGGCTCGGCGATCCTGAAGACTGGGCATCGATCGGGCTGTTAAATAAATCGCGCAGCCTAGATGTATTCCCCGGCATATCACGCAACATTATGCATGCCTGTGTGCACCGGCCAGTAATAAATTGACCGGTGATAGGCGGGACACGAGCACAGCCACTACATCCCGCTTCTTCGCGTGCCTGGCAGCTCGTCTATACCATGCCTGATGGCTGGATTATTCTCGATCGTCCAAGAACGCCTTGTCTGCTCATATTTGTCAGGGACTCCTAAAAACCCCCGCGTCAATCTCCGCATCCGCCCGTCGCGGCACAGTTGTGACGGGACAGACGCCCCCCGCTTTATATTGCGGCTTGTTGCTGCTGATCGACCCGGTACAGGACGGGGCGCTGTCGCTTATTTTGGGTCCGATGATCTGTTCGCACATCGTTTAACCAATCCGCTTGTGAAACGCGCACTTAGGGCGCATGGTGCTCCGTGAATTGCGGCGTGCACGCGAATTGCACGCTTCATCCGGCACGATTTGCAGGTGCCGGTTCGGCGAGGGTTAATTGCGAACCGTGCCCGGCAGGATCTGCGAACCGCAATCCCCGCATGCCAAGCCAAAGGCTTCGTTTTCACGTTTGCACAACGTGACTGGACGACCGCGTGATGGAAAAGACCCGTTCTTACGGGTAGGGCACCTGACCGCTTGGTCGGACGTGGGGCTACGAGGCCTTGGGTTGAGATGGCTCGGGGCGCCTACGCACTGCAAGCGACCGCTTGCGTACGGACTTCAAAGGTGGTGCTGTACTGTGACAATGCAATCATGAAACGGCAAGACCCGACCGAGCAAGGCAGCGCCCGACTACTCCTGCAACTCGGACACTGATCAGGACTTTGTCTTGTTTCTTCCTTGCTATGAGCGACGTTGGACAAGACTGTCTAGGATGTTTGTGAGTGTCTGAAAGGCCGGGGCGTCCGCAACTCATGCGATAAGGGAATAACGTTTATCGTGTACGTTGGGTTCGAATCAGCCCCGGATGAAACATGCAAGACTCGACTCGAAGGGCGCGAGGGTGATGTTCGGCCATCCCAAGCCTGGCCTGTCTGCTGAACCCCGTCCACTTGTGTCCTCATCTTGCTCTGCTCGTAATGTCGTTGGTGCACGAGACTGATTGCGGATCCATGACTCCGTAGCGGGTCAGGGACCTTGACATGATGGTGACAATCAAGCCTCAGGTCCAACTCGTGAATTTGAATCGTATGTACTATCGTGGATGTTGTGGGCCTGCGGCAAGCACAGTGTCGCGCCGCCAGGCTGAAGCCCTCCGGAAGCTGCGGAACGACCTCCAGCATTCGGGCCGAAGTATATCGCCGGTAATTCTCCGGACCAGGTCCGCTCATTCGGGCCCATCAGCCCTTGTATATACCCGAACACTGTGGGTGTACAACACGCCCTACCCCCTGCCTTTTCGCCCCTCTGTGCTGCTCCTCACACGCTGAACACTATGTCGAAGCCTTTCGTAGCCCAATGGGGGATCCTAGGCTCCGGCTGTGAGCTCACAGCCCTTCTCTGGCACGGCCTAGACTCACAGTAGGGATGTCCTCGATGTTCACGAAGGACCTGGTCTTTCCGCCTTCGACGCGGAACGGCGAGTCGTCCGTGACGCACGCTGTTGCAGCCGTGGGATCGCGCAGTCTCGCCAAGGCTGAACAGTTCATCGCGGCCAATTGCCCCCAGGGGGCAGCGGGGCAGATCGAGGAGCATGTCTCGTTCAAGCCCAAGCCGTATGGAAGCTACAAGGAGGTTGTCGCGGACGAGGTAGGTCGGAGGTGTCTCACTGGTGTACACATGGAAGGGAGCTGCGCTGATGGCAGAACGTCAATATCGTCTACGTCGGCACGATGAACACATGTCACTTTGACGATGCCAAGCTGGCACTCGATGCGGGCAAGCACTGCCTGCTGGAGAAGGCGAGTCGGCACGGAATGAGGCTAGGCCGTGCGCTTATACCAGCCCGCGACCCTGAATGCAGCCGAATGGAGGGTGTTGTCTGCGCTGGCAAAGGAGAAGAAGGTATTCTTGATGGAGGGTCAGTCGTGCCAACGCGCCTGGAAAGCCGCTCCGGCTGATCCGTAGCGGTCTGGACCCGCTTCAACCCCGTCCTCCTCGAGGTACAACAAAAGCTGCATGCCGGGGAGATCGGGGTCATAAGATGTCTCTACTCCGACCTGTCCATGCGCTCGGTCGACACCAAGGACGACAGCCACCGGGTACTATCGGCCGAGCTGGCAGGAGGGCCATTATTGGACCTGGGACCATACCCGCTCGTCTGGGTGAGGCGCTCCCCTTTCAGCTCGATTGAGAGGAGCCGAGCTCACTTCAGGCTTTGATGATGCTGTTCCATCATCCGCAGAACGAGCGCACGCCTCCTGAGAAAGTCGGGAGCACCATGCTTTTGCACAAGACGGGCGTCGATCTGGCGACAAGCTTCTCTCTGACCTTCCCCAAAATCAACGCCATGGCATTCCGTACGTTGCCGGCCAGCAAGCGAACCATAGCTAAGGGCAGTGACGGTCAACCTCTTATCGGCTACAGATGAGGAGAGGCATACCCGTATAGTTGGGTCCAAAGGGTAGGCAGAAACAGTCCTCTATCATGTACTAACCGCAGCGAGATCATCGTCCGCGGCGCAACGGCCCGACCGACAGGCTACACCATTAAGCGATTTGCAAACCCCACGGAAGAGAGCCTTCACTCGGAGGGTGACACCAACGACATGCTGCCTGAAGAGCACTTTGACCGGAAGTTTGACGGCGTCGGGTGGAACTGGGAAGCGGACGAGGTAGCCAGGTGCCTGAAGGGTGAGCTGCAGATTCTGTGACGTTTTGTACCGATCTGATTGTAGATGGCCTCCTAGAGAGTCCAAAAATGCCGCACAAGGAGACGGAGATGACCATGGAGGTGAGTCAGAATCGACCTGCTACGTGCTGAAACGCAGCTTTTCGACAAGATCCGGAAGGACGGCGGATACAAGTACCTGCCCGGCTTGGAACGTGTGCCGCTCGAGGCGTGATACGTCTGGAGCGTAGGTCAAAATCATGTTGCAGGGCGAAGTGTCAATGGCGCGGGGTGAAACGGATGAAAGGTCCGAACTGTCTCAGATTATGCATTATGGTTGTACAGGAGGCCGAGCTCGTGATCATGTAATTTACAACCTGAGTAAAAATCCGTGGTGGATGCGCAAACTCGCCCGGGATCCTGCGAATCGCTGATCATGCTCGTCGCGACTGCGCGAGCGAAGCGCCAAAGTTCGCTCCTCCCGTTCCGGGCACGCCAACATCTTCCGCCTCGGCCAGCTCGGTCTAAGTGTCAGCTGGCATCTGAGATCAGTTTGAGGCGCAGCTCACCTGCTGTTTCCGGATCAACTCGTTGAACCTTCCCCAAAGCTGGGCGACACTTCCGAACTCCTTGCCCACGCCGTGGATGTCTTCCAACGTCCGGTTATACGTGTTCATGGAACCCATGAGCTCCTCGAAGTTCTGCGCGTCAGGCGGACCTCCTCGAACGAATTTCGGCAGGCCTGCAGATCTATGTGCGAGCACTGTGGACGCGCAGCAGAAACGGCCAAAGTGGGTCGGGGGATGAAACACGGCAACCCACACCGGCTATGTCGTTGATGAGCCTCTCCTTCTCGATCTCGAAGAACGAGCGAGTCTCTTCGTGTTGGCGCGGGGCCATGGATGGGCGTGCGAGAGACATGACGCCGTGTGAGACAGGAGTGGACCGATGTTGAGTGAACGACAGATGGAGAAATCAAGAACCAAACACGAGATGGACGCGTCCGGGAACATGGCAGCGCGCCTACAAATCGGTTTTTCCCCCCTGACAAGCATGCCTAACGCCGGTGGGTCAGCATCCGAGGCTTTGCCGGCTGACGACGTCTGGTCCGGCCATAATGAAATCTTGACTTCTTTCGCCGCTCCTCGTATCGTCCACCTCATCACGGCTCGCTGACTCGCGGGTCATCATGGCCGACTATTCGTACACCAAGGACGCGATCCGTCTGTGCGAGATCATCGTCAAAGACGCCTTTGGCGATATAGTCGGCGTAAGTGCACCATCAAGCTAAGACCCATCAGTGATCAATCGCTCACACCGCAGAGGACTGCCTCGACACTGCTAAACCGAGGACGGTTAAATCTGCCCAATTTGACACGGCTATCTGGTCTACGACCGTCACAGACCACCAATGCGCTCATCATCCTCATCCAGCATGGGCTGGTGTTGACGAACGGGGCGAGCTTCTGGAAGGAATCGGACCTGGACCTATACGACTTCGACCTGGAGCAGTGTCTGTTGCGGCTGCGATGGGCGAGGATATTGGCCATCGCAAAGCATAGATTCGATGAATTGGTGGGTCATGTTTCGCTATCTCAGGCCGTGCAGTTGGCCACGACTGATAGCAGGCGGTGAACGTCATCAAGCAGTTGATGATCTACGGGAAACTGGAAGCGGGCGACCTCGTCAATCTGCTGGCCAAGGACGACGCGATCTGTGAGTATATGTCCTCACTATTCGCAATGGACCATTGACCGGTAGATCAGCTGCGAGTGGAAGAGGCTGTGGTCAGACTTCTCCGGAACAACTTCCTCGAATGCTACGCGCCGGAACAGCAGATCGCCTACGCGGACCGCGTCGACCGGCGGTTCCGCCGGCGGAAACACGAATCTATGAACGGGCCCGATGGAAAGCGGCACCTCGCGACGCCGAATGAGATTGCCAACTGGCAAGACGACGCGGTGAAGGAGGAGAAGAACAAGGTGGCCGAGTACCGGGCGCCCGAACGGGCGCTCAAGAAGAACGTCAAGGTGGACAAGCGGTCGAAGAAGGCGAAGAACGACGAAGACTTCTCGCTCGTGCACAAGACGATGCTGCGGATAGATTACGACCGGTTCGGCGTGATTATCCGGAACGAGCTCCTGGTCGATTGCGCCAAGGACAGGTGGAACGAGGGCGCGGCCGAGATCACTCGCGTGGTACTGGATCAGGACCTTGGCCCGGACAGCCGACTGGCCGATGCCGAGTCGGACTTCATCGATGTCAACCGACTCATGGACAAGTTCAACAAGCAGAGCGCGGCGGTAATGGCGGCGGGGATGGTCGGCGCGCCGAAGAACACGGCGGATTTGATCAAGGAGTATATCGACTTGATGAGCGGATCGGACAGGCACTCGGACCAGAAGAACGTCAATGCGTTCTTTGCGGCCGACTCGGGCATGTACCACGTCGCGTATGCGATTGTGGGCGTCAAGCTGCGCGCGACTCTGATGATGGACCTTGTGAGGGGCCATCATGGTGGGAAGGCGGCTCGGGTGTTGGCGACGGTCGCCAAGGCGCACAACGTCTCTGAGCAGATGGTTAGTGAGGCGATTCGTTCGAGTTGCGCCCGGCTGACGACAGGTCCGGGACGTGGCGATGATGCCGCTCAAAGACGCCCGCCAACACCTCGCCAAACTCCACACGATGGGTCTGATAGAGACGTCCGAGGTCTCAAAGAACCCGTTGCTCAAACGTCAGACGATGACGTCCACATCGGAACACAACTTCTGGTCGCTTGACCCCGCTCGCGCGTACACCGTCCTTCTCACGTCAGTGTACAAGACGCTCGCGAACATCCTACAGCGACAGGCTGCCGAACGGGAGAAGAAGCGGCCCGCGCTGGACCGCGAGATGGCGGCAGCGAAGAGAGGGTTGGGGCGGGACGTGCTGTCCCAGGCGGACCAGGAGGACCTGAAGACGTATGACGATTTGATGAACAAGCTCAGCCTCGCTGCGGCACGGTGCGATCTCGTGGTGTTTATCATTCGGGATATGCCGGGCTGGCCGACGAAGAGAAAAGAGACTACGTGAGTGCAACGAAGCGGGATTGTGGATGAAAGCTTATATCAGAACGAAGGATAGTTAGCGCGTGACGTGAGCGAGGGAACGGAGCCGCAGCGAGGGCTACGAGATGTGGAGCAAGGACATGGGAGCTCTGGACCACGACCAGGAGATTGGGCAGTGATGCCGTCCGCCTTCAGCAATGCTTTATACGTTATTACGAACACACTTATGCAGGTAGCGTGACGTCCATGTACAAGGTTATGGATCATGCTGGCGGTCGAGTACGTGTGGACAGCCAGGGGTCTTTTTGAAGTACACCGCATGTCGTAATTGCGGGCCATCCTGCCTAATCCTCTTCATCGTCATCCTCGTCCTCGCCAAACTCGATGCCAACGCCCTCGCCCTCATGCGCATAAGGCAGCGGCACCTCACCTCTCCGCCTCTTCTGCTCGTCCGTCAAACTCAGATTGAACGGCAGGTCCAGGTCGACGTGCGTCGTCGCGGGTTTGACGACCGCCGGGCCCGCGCCTGGCGCATTGATAGGGTTCACGCTGACCAGCTCGTCGACCGGCCCCACGGCGAGTCCGGTACCGTTCGATCTGGGCGTAACGGACGCGAGTGCGCGCAAAATACCCTTGACGCCCCCCGTAGCCTTTCGGACGAGGACGCCGACTATCGCGCCGGCATTGGCTGAGGACGTCGGGGCGGACCAGTCGGACGCGACCTCGACGCCGTCCAGCCCGCCGTACGCCAGTTTCTCGGACAGATGGCGTTGACGCGCCCGGTCGAGGATCGTCCAGAGTTGCGGGGACGGCGTTACTGGGACAAGGTAGCTCCTCGACAGGTGAGAGAGGACGAGCGGGTGGTATGGGTACAGCAGGGTCAGGGCGGGCGAGAGGGTGGGCTGGTGTAGTGGTGCGAGGATGGGGCAGGTGTGAGGGAGGAGCAATGTGAGGCGGGATGGTGCTTGGATGAGCTGTGTTCATAGCCAGGGCTGAGAGAATGGGCGCACGCTTGGCTGACTTGATCAGCCGTAAGAGGCCGCGAATGAGCTTGAGCGCTAATTGAGGAGAATGGTCCGAGGCGATGATGTCCAGGGCATCGATGTACACCTGAGCGCCGGGAGTGTCTGGCCATTAGATGTGTGCTCCGCTGGCTGTCCAGGGCGGGTGACGCACAAGCTCCCAGGACCCTCTTCTCCAGCTCGTCTTCGCTCCCGTCCGCGTCCGCGTAGCCTGGGACGCCCAGCGACACGACGGTCGCCCCGCCCGCGTTGAGCGTTTCTGCGTCATGCAGCGCATTGATGAGCAAGACTGGCCCGCCCCTGTACGTAAGCCGAGGCGACAGCATGCAGGGCCAATCATCTGACCTGCTGAGAGCCCGGCGAAGCGATTCTTTGAAGAGCGGCAGTCCTGAGAAGACCGCAGAGTCAACGATGACCACGAGGGGTTGGTGTGGGACCTGGGTGTTGTCCAGCACGGCGTCGAGAATGCCGTGGTCCGCCATGGCGCCTCAACCGTTTCTCCTTTCGCCTTCTCGGGTCTCAGGCGTGCTGTCACTCGGTCTTCTCTCGGCGTTGGGCGTATATTGCGCCCTAAAGAAAGGACGCTCGAAGATGAGATATGCGAGTGCGAGGTGAAGACGTGAAAATATCCGACCTTGTCGGCTGGCTCGAGCTGAGCCGAACGCCCACGCGCAACCCGGCTGGCTTCCTGGCACTATCTCGTCGTCTTTCACCTCACCACCCACCACCCAACCCAACCC
>JAHXHD010000264.1:0-10401 GCA_019857685.1 Papiliotrema terrestris | reverse complement strand
CACCAGGACGGTGTTGATCTCGGTGTGGCCCGGGCCGTGAATCACATCCCACAGGTTGAGCACGTGGCGGAAGTACCGCAACGAGGCCTGCGCGTTGCCCTCGAGGTTTTCGAGCATAGCCAGGTTGAAGTAGTAGTTGCACGTCTCGGCGTGGTAGACACCCAGCGTTCGCTCGGCGATGATGACGGCTTGGCGCTGTAGGCGCACCGCCGTAGCGACGTCGAGGCCGAGCGGCTGCTCGGGGTCGCCGTTCTCCGAAGCCATCTGCTGGATCTTGATCCGGGCGAGCTGGTGGATTGTCGAGGCGTACTGGTTGTAGGCGAACGCGACCTCGGGGTGGATGACCGAGTGGATGTTCTCGTACAGCTGCACCGCTTCGAGGAGGAACTCCATGCCAAGGTCGACGGACCCGCGGTTGATGGTCGCTCGTCCGGCGTCGAAGATTTCTTCGGCAACGGATGCGCTGGGCGCGGTCGAGCGGACGATCGGGACCAGGGCGAGGACATCGGAGGGCTCAAAGGTGTTTTTGCGCACGGCCGCGGGGGCGTCGCGCTTCTTGTTCTTCTTGTCCTTCTTCTCCTTGGCCGGGGCGGTCTTCTCCTTGTCGTCCTCGCTGTTGAGCGCGTCAGCCTCGGCCTTGTCAAAGGCGTAATCCTGCTGGGCGAGCTGGATGCCGAGGCGCATGGCGATTTCACGCAGAAGCTGCTTCTTCTTGAGGCCGGTCTCGAGGTAGTCCGAGGGGAGGGCGAATCGGAAGCGCGACTTGATCTCGCGTGTAAGGGACTCGCGCAGCGACTCGGGCGTGAGCTGGGTGTAAGCCGGCGCGGCATCGTCTCCACCGAGGTCGAACGAGTCGTACGACGCGGACGGGGTCGGGTTGAAGCCGATGCCGAGCAGGCAGTTGAGGAAGTGCGAGACAGCCGCGGACGCGTGTTCCGAGGCGAGACCCACGAGCAAGGGTCGAAGGACGTGCTTGGCCGCTCGGACCACCATCTCCTGTACGACGATGCCCTTGAGCGCGGTCAAGTGGCCAGACTCTCGCTTCTCGCCGTCGGCGCCAGAGGAGAACGAGTCGATGGTCGAGGCGAGGTGGCCGAGGTATCGGATGTTGATACCGCGACCATGCAGCTGTCGGCTCAAGCTCGCGCCGTCCATGAGGCCGGACGTGTTGCCAGTGAGCGTGTCGAGCACGAATGCGGGGATAGCAACCTGGCGCAGGAAGACCGAAGCGTCTCGGACCGCCTTGATCGTCGGGTCGGACTCGTCGGTGACTTTTGACGGGACGTACGCGAGGCCGGTGTCCTTGGCGGTCGGGGCCTGGTCGACGAAGGCGTCCGGGTTGAGGCGGAGGTTAAACGCGGCGAGCGAGGAGGAGTCGATGTTGGCGTCGAGCGGGGCGTCGGCCTCGGCGCGCTGAGCAGCGGCAGCGGATGCAGCGGGGGTCGCTTGCGAGTCGTCCAGCGCATCGGCGGATGGTTCGGCAGCGTCCTGCTTCGTGGCGGAGCTCTCTCCGGGCTTCTCCTCGTCGACAGCCTTGGCCGCCTCGGTGTCTTTCGCCTTCTTCGCCGCGATCTCGCGTGCCCAGCGCTTGAGCTCGGATTCCCAGAACGTCTCGACGAGTTCGGGTCGGAGCAGGACGACTCGGTGCGGGTAGGCCCCAGCGTCCTCGTCAGATCCGACCGCCTTGCCCTCAGTATCTTTTTCGAGCCACTCAACGTCAACGGGGGACAATCGCGGGAGGTCGAGGAAGTATCGCCTGCCATCGGTGCCGCGCAGACCCTTGACCTCGGACGACGCGTAGAACTCGTACGATTTCCCCTTGTCGTCCTTGACCTCGTGCGCGGCGAGTCGCTGCGCCGTGGCGATCTTGGACATGATCTTGTGCGTAGCAGCGTCCCAGTGCATCGAGTTGACCGACTCGGAGTCGGCTCCGTAAATGATCAGCGGGTTCTCCGTCGGCTCCTCGGCGGTTTCCGCGGAGTCCTCAGCGGTGTCGGCCTTGGCGTCGGACTTGGTCGACTTGCTCGGCGACACCTCGACCCAGTCTTCCTTTTTGTCGGCCTCGGTCTCGGCGGCTGGCTCGTCGTCGGCAGCGCGGCGGGCAAAGATACCCGGCAGCATGCTCTGACAGACCCATCGCTCACCCGCCCAGTCGACAACGGTGTGACCGAGCAGGTGCACGCCTTCCACGTCGAGCTTGTTCAAGATGCGCACACCCTCGGCGTCCTTGCCGTGCGAGACATGCGCCGCGGCGTCGCCACCGATGTGCGAGTATGCGTCGATCGAGTCGACCGCCTTGGTGATGAAGATGTTGGACGCCAAGAACATGTGGGCGCGCGGGTCCTCGTTCGGGTTGAGAGGGGGGATGTCGCCACGGGCGACGGCGAGCACGCATCGGACGGATGTGGCAGTGTACTCGGCCCACGTCTTTTGCGCCATCTTCTCACGCAGCACTCGCTCCTGCATGCTGCTTCGGGGCAGCTCCTTGATGCCTTGGATCTCCTCGTTCCAGTCTCGTGCGCCGTCGAGAGCCTCGGCGGTGAGCGCGCCCGTGTGAAGGTAGGCGAGCTGAGCGCGGATCGGGTCGGCGAGGGCGGCAGTCTTTGGCAGGTTGGCGAGGAACGGGTACGCCGGTTCAGCCTGCGGGATCGGGACGGTGGAGATAGGCTCAAGGGCGAGCGGCTCGGCGGACAAAGGGTGGAGCTTGCTCACGCGCTCGGAGAACTGCGGAGAGACAGAGTGAAGGAGATCGACGAGGGAGTGGGTGATCGGTCCATCGGTGCGTGGCGTTGGGTCAAAAGTGTTGACATTCGACCTCGAGACGTACCATCCGCGCGAGGTGCAGACGATGGTAAGTGTCTCGCCCTCGAGTGTCGCGACCTGGAGGTAGAGCTGGTGGCCCTTTTGGCGCAGGTGCGGTGGCGGCGGGTTGAATGGCGAGATCTGGACCGATCGGAGGCAGGGCGCGGCCTCTGGCATGTCCTGCGAGAAGGGCAGTTTGCTGTAGCTCGGCGCGACGGACTCGCTCGTCCAGTCGGCAAAGGCGTGCTCGGCCTCCTTCTTCACCTTGACCACCTCCTTCTTGCCCTTGTTCTTGCGGTTCGACAACGCAACCTCGACCTCTTGGAAGGTGGGCTCGGAAGCGGTTCCGTCGCGGACCGACTCGAAAATGGTCGCTCCGGGGGAAAGAGCGATGGGGTTGAGGGGCTGGTGGAGGGATGTGCCGTGCGGGGTGATGAGCTCGACGAGTCGGTGGACCGATTGCCTCGCAGCCAGCTCCGTGTACGGTTCTGGGGTTAGTGGGGCAGGCACGAAGCCGACTCACCCCTGACCACCTCAAGCACTCGCTCCTGCTTCTCCTCGAATCCGGCAAACACATCGCCGACCTCGAGCCACTCGCTTAGCTTGTCTCCCTCGTTCACGACGATCACGTCCTTCTCGCCCTCCTTTGGCTCGACCGTGACATCAGCTTTCCGCCCCTTGCCCTTAGGGATCCGCAACGAGTACGGTCCGAGCCAGTAGCCGCCGACCCATTCGTTCACCGCCAGCTTGAGCTCTTGCACCGTCTCGTGCGATTGCGGGAGGAGCGTGTAGGTGTCGAGCGGCTCATCGAGCTTGGGCAGTGTGCGGGAGCTCGTCGGGGAGATGATCCGGACCGTCACGGGGGTGACTGCAGGTTAAAGGGGGCGGCGCCGGAAGTACGAACGACACACCTTGAACAAGCTCCTCCTGTTGCTCAGACTGCTCCACCGCATCGCCGTTGACCTGCGCGTCGCCGTTGACAACAGGCTGAGCCTCCGCGGGCTGCACCTCTTGCTGAGCGTCGGACATGTCGGCAAAGTCGGTCGATCCGTGAAGCGGGAAGCGGGCTTGGGGGGGAATGAGTCGTAGATTCGAACGGGGCGATCTACAAGCAGGGGAATAATGTACAAGCGGAGGGGATACTCCTGCTACGGGTTCGAGTGACAGTGTTACCACCTCGTCACCGGTTGAAGCTCGGTACTTGACTTTTTCGATGCCTGACAGGCAGCGACGAGGGCGATGGAATTCTCAGACGGTCCTGATCCCAAATTTGGTCCCGTGCCGATTACACCCGATCATCCGTCATCCCCCAAGTCGCCCGTCGTCCTGTATGCCTACGACCTTGCTCAAATGTGCATAATTTCATGACGCCGAGGCGTGCGGTACGTCGAGGGATCATAAGTGGTCATATACAGAAGATTGGAATGTGGTCTAGAACGGCCTGGCCTCCATTCCCTCGGGCGGGCGGATCGGGGTGGTCTCTGGCGCTCAGTGGGGTCAAACTAGATACATCTCCCGACTCACCCTTGCCGATGTCTGCCCAGTTGGTGCTCAGCGTGGTTCCTCCGCTCTCTGTGTAGCTCTTGATCATTGCTCGACGGGTGTCCTCGTCGGCATCTTTGTACAGCTTTGAGAAGAACTCCTTGAGCGCGGCGTCACCTCCGGCGTTCTGAAGTCAGCACACCGAGCGGTCGGGCTCTTCGCAGCCGAGCTCACCGGGTCCTTGTTGTCGTCGATCAACTCGTCATCGACAACCCTGTCCCAGTTTCGCCTGTCTTTCTTCTGGGGCACGGGGGGCTGGACCGAGGGACCAGCTGGTACAGCAGCTGGCTGGGCCGCCGATCCGGTCGAGATGACCGTAGGCCAGGTGGACGGGTGCGCCTTGCTCAGCTTGAGCTCGATCTGGGCCACGTCAGCGCGGGCTTCTCACGTCTCGGCGTGGTGTTGAGACAAAGGCCCACCTTGCTGGACAGGACTCTGGCGGAGGACTTGTCCGGGTTGATGGCGGCGTGGAGAGGCTCGAGCGCAAACTGCCGAGTCTGTCCCTCTTCGGTCAAGTTCGGCAGGGAGATGGATACCTGCACATCAGCAAAGGCCATATGACACCATCCCACCTTGACCGCCTCGAATGCAATGTCGACCTTGTCTTTGAGCTCGGCGTATCCTTTGATGTAGAGCGAGACGATGACATCGGTGTCGGTCTGGTAAAAGTCGTGCCTGAGAGTGAGCCGTCCGCGTCTTGACGCCAGCAGTAGCGTGCTTCACCTTGGAACGGTCATGTCGATTGCGGTGCTCGGCGCTGGAAGAGATGGTTTCGGCGTTGTCACGACGCGGTGGACGAAGTTGCTAGACCGCGGTGGAGGTTGGATTGAAGCGGGGTAAATTCCGGAAAAACCAAGTCGGCAGTGAACATTGGTGGCGCCTTGGCATTACGTCTGAAGCGGAGGTGGACTGGTTGCGCCACGCTAGAGCTGCGGTAGGGTAGGGCAACGGCGAATGATACTTTGTACAGCACACGGCCTGCTGCTCAGCGGCCTCGCCACGCATACAGACATTTCTGGCCGGTCGACTTTGTAGGAGATGCCATTCCAGGCGGGCCCGAGCCCGCCACTCAGCGCCTCGGTGCAACGCGTCTACGCCGGTCGTTGAGCGCCGGGCCGGTCACGACACCCTTGCGTGGCGATCATGAAGTCCAAGGTTGCGTCCCCGGTGGGTGTTTGTTGCTGCTCTGTGTTCCCGGTTTCCTTCGGGCGTGATGCGAGTTGTGGCCCGCTGTGCGGCTGTTTATGCTTTGTTCCACAGTATGTTGGGTATGCCCCAGGGCGGGTGTGTATATCCCAACTCTGCGTCTGTATCCGGAGTGCATGTGTATATCCAAGTGTATAAACAAGTGCATACAACTTTGCGTGGAGCTAGCCTCGCCCCCCTCAGAACTCGGTGTCTGCAGCGGCCTATCGCGACGTTCGTGTGCGATGCCGGGCCGTACCGTATCACGCCGTACACGCGCAAAGTGATAGATACGTGGATATATGTGCGTGGATATACCTGTGTTGACATATCTACGTTGCTATACATACGATTGCGAGGATGAATAATACGTCCATGTACAAGTCGTATATAGGCGGATTCAGTAGCCGCGCGATACGTCCAATACACACTTTCTCATACATGCACATGCACGCGGACAAGTAGGCACTTGTCGGTTCGATACCAGCTTGTATATGATCCCAGGCGACACCCACAAACACGTGTGCCTAGTTCCAGCCAGAAGGGAGGCTCCGGTTCGAGGTAGTGCAGTTCTTGCCGGACCGCCGCTTGCTGGTCGTAAAGCAGGGGATCTAATCCGGGCGAGGTCCGATGGGGTGCGTTCGTGGTCCTGGGGGGTTTCGGTTGCGTCCGAGTGCTCGGTGGGGTTAGTCATCAGCAGGCCCACGCCGTCGACCCCAGCCAGGCGAGTCTTTCCGGCAGCTCCACTACGATGGTCACACGAGCTGTTAATACGGCGCTTGCCTGGCAGCCCGGTCCCTGCTACACGGCCACGCGATGCTGTGGTCAGAGGTAGAAGCCCATAGACGGAGTTTGAGACGAGATGGAGTCGGTCGCAGATTGACAAGAGGGTGAAGCGCTTGCGAGAGTGTACCCGTCAAAGGCGTCCTGCGCCAGATCGGGGACGCTCCAAATCAGAACGTAGGCACGGGTCGGCGGAGCCCTGCCATGAAACACTCGACCATACGTAGCCGGGTTGTTATGGGATGCCTGTGCGACTGATTGTGCTATGCGGCAGCGAGCCACACGCCCGCTGATGACCAAACCATGACGTCCCGCACAACAGTGTCGATCTTCGGTTCTCCGTAGGCCATGCGGTCTGGTGGCTGCAAAAGGTAATTTGTGCCACCAAGGTTTCGATTCGTGGTTTCAGGGTTTCAACACACTGTGCCTTCCCGGGCCCACACTCCCGCAGCGCGGAATGCCACGTCGACGCGTTCATAACCGGTGTGTGGAGTGCTACCTTTGCATTCCTCGACGACGATCATTCAGTGTCTCACCCTTCATCATGAGATTATCATCCATATCCACCTTTACCCTCTTGTCCGCGCTCGCGACCGTGCTCGCCAGTGACGTGCACGACCTCACGGCCAGCTCGTTCAAGGGCGAGGTCTTGTCCGAGGATCTCGCTTTGGTAGAGTGAGTCGTGGTTGCGGCGACGATGGGTGCGCGATGCTGACTAATAGGTTCTTTGCCCCATGTGAGTCGGCGCCTCGAGCCATGCCCCGGATGATTGCTGATGAACAGGGTGTGGACACTGTAAAAAGTAAGCATCCCGACTCGGTCCCCGCTGACTAATAGCCTCGCCCCGCACTACGAGGAGGCGGCCACCGAGCTCAAGGGCAAGAACATCAAGCTCGCCAAGGTGGACTGCACCGAGCAGGCGGACCTGTGTGGCGAGTACGGCGTGACTGGCTACCCCACCCTCAAGGTGTTCAGGAATGGTGTGCCGACCGACTATTCCGGCCCGCGAAAGGCGGACGGGATCATCAGCTACATGATCAAGTGGGTTTCCGCTGATTGCTCCCTGTTTAACCCTAACCCTCAGGCAATCTCTCCCCGCCGTGTCCGACGTCACGGCCGACAAGCACGACGAGTTCATCAAGGCGGACAAGGTGTAAGTGATCTTGCACGTACCCTGCGCTGACCCCAGCGTGCTCATCGCGTACGGAGACAAGGACCACCCGATCCCCCAGGCCTACATTGACTATGCCAACACGGCCCGCGACTCGTACCTGTTCGGCCAGTACACCGGCTCGCCCCTCCCCAGCATTCCCGGAAACCCGTCCCTGCCCGCCATCGTCCTGTACAAGTCGTTTGACGAGGGCCACGCTGTCTACCCCACCGGATCCATCGTCACCGCCGACCAGTCCTCCCTCGCCGAGTTCGTCAAGACCAACTCGGTCCCCCTCTTTGACGAGATCTCGCCCGAGAACTTTGGCTCGTACGCCGAGCAGGGTCTGCCCATCGCCTACCTCTTTGTCGAGCCCGAGGACACCGGCGCGATCAAGAAGCTCGTGGACGAGCTGTCGCCTATTGCCAAGGAGCTCAAGGGCAAGGTCAACTTTGTCTGGATCGACGCCGTCAAATTTGTCGATCACGGTAAGAGCCTGAACCTCCCCGGCGACTCGTGGCCCGCTTTCGTGGTGCAGGACCTGGCGCAGCAGACCAAGTACCCCTTCTCCGGCACGGTCGGCGCCGATGCGATCACCCTATTCATGCGCAAGTACGTCAAGGGAGAGATCCCCGCCAGCATCAAGTCCGCGCCCGTCCCGACCAGCCAGGACGGCCCGGTCTACACGCTCGTGGCGGACGACTGGGACACGCTGTTCGGCAACCCGGACAAGGATGTGTTCGCCGAGTTCTACGCCCCCTGGTGTGGCCACTGCCGTGAGTGCACCCGTCGGTTCAAGTGGCAGCGCTGACAACAGAACGACTCGCCCCGATCTGGGACTCGCTCGGTGAGAACTACGCCGACAACGACAATGTCGTCATGTGAGTGGCGCCTGAAATTCTCTCCCCCGTAAGCTTACGCCCAGTGCCCAGATGGACGCGACCGAGAACGACATTCCGCCACAAGCGCCCTTCAAGGTGCAGGGCTTCCCGACGCTTAAGTTCAAGCCTGCCGGCATGAACACCTTTGTCGACTACAACGGCGACCGATCTTTGGAGAGCTTGATCGAGTTTGTAGAGCTCAACAAGCGGTCGGCGGGCGGCGACGACGCCGAGGACGAGGAGGAGTCTGAGGACGCGCCCGAGCATGATGAGCTCTAGATGAGGAGTAGACGAGGAGTGTGGCGGTGTCGGAGCAGTGGTGCGACGGTCCATCTGATGCGGCCGCGGAATGCAGAAGATCAGATGTCAATCAGCCCGCCGTGCCTGTATTGCATGAGACGGTTTGGTATATCGTGGGAGACAAAGGTTGAATTGAGGCACGACGAGGCCGCGATCAAGCTGCACAGGACATGCCTTGTCGGACTGAGCAGTCAAGCTGTCTTTATGACTCCGCATGTCTCAAGAAGCACTATGAACCGGCCGCGCAGTCTCATGCGTTGAACCTGGACGAGCCGGTGGTGCGCGATGAAACGAGAGCCACGTTTCAGCCGTGCAGACGGTGCCCAGGCGCCACAAAGCTTGGGTCGGCAATTACCGTCAAACTCCGGGCTGGTGTGGAGCGGCCTGCCTCGGGCTGGCTGAGCGGCAGGTGACCATTTCGACTTTGCCGGTCATGCTGACCTCTTCTCTCATCACTCCTCTTACCACAAATCAACCAAGTGAGTTCAAGCCCGCCGCAGTCAGCATCCGAGGGAGGACCGGGAAGCGGAGGTGCGCTCGCTGCATTGTGCCTCCGCCCTGCGGCCTCTCCCCGGCTGCTGGATGCAGTTCACCTTTGAGCACCTCGAACCCCGCTAACCCGCAGGATGAGAGAGAAGTGGAGAAAGAAGCGAATGAGGAAGCTCAGGCGAAGAAGAAGAAAGTTGAGAGCACGTTCCAAGTGAGTGTCGCTCTGCTTGTCCTGGCGTCGATCGATCTGGCCGCGAGGACCCGTTGAACAGCCGCTGACTCGCAGGTAAACGGCTCGCGATGCCCTCTTATGACCGACTCTTGACCAACACATGACATCACACACCACCAAACGGAGCATCGATCACTCGGAGCAAAGGGCGGAGATGGAGGTGAAGTGTGGACCGTTGGGGGACAGGGAGTGAGAGGATATTCTTCGACGTTTTGGCCTGTCCAACAAGTCAACAATCAAAGCAAATACTACCGAACCAAGCTGGAATGTATCTACGTGAAGGCGCATCTGGGTCGTAGTTTTGTCAGCGGTGACGTTTGGCGAGATCATTGAGCGGCACATGAACTCGAGGCTCATGTTCGCGACTGCACGTCACACGAGCAACTGCCTGCCACAAGGCCTGGAATGAAAGTCCCGGCTCTTATGCCTACCAGACGCAACGCGGCAATCGTTGTCGCTGTGAGCATGCACCAGAAGCATGCAATATCGCGTGTTGAATGACCCGTGTCGACGCCTCAGTTCAGAGTCCCAGTCCAGCAGCGCCAGTCGGCAATCATGCTCACCCGGCGCGTCCTCGCGACTTTTTTGCGTCTCGTCGCTGTTCCCCTCTTCTTTCCGCCTATTTCTCACGCACCATGGTATGTATAACTCACCGTCGAGCGATGCCGATGCACGCTGATGCTAGCCTCCATCCAGCGCCATCGTATGCTTTCTGTCCGGAGCTGACGGGTACACAACGCCCACACTAACCGGCAGCCACCCTCGCCCAAGCGCCAGAAACCTAATGTCGGCTCGGCGCTGCGCAAGCCCCCCGGCCCGGACTTTGACAAGGGCATAGAGTACTGGACCGCCGTCGAGGCGTCCGTCGATGGTGTCCTGGGCGGCTTCGGCACGGGGGTACGTCCACGTCCACTGCCATCAGGCCGCGCGCGCTCACGTCCAGCCCGTGCCGCACATCGAGCAGCTCTCGTCCCGGCTCATGCTCCTGAGCCTCCTCCCCTCCCTGCACAAGTTCGCCTCGCCCCTCACGCCCATCC
>JAHXHD010000027.1:0-32136 GCA_019857685.1 Papiliotrema terrestris | reverse complement strand
GGGGGGGGCTTCGTCTAGGGCAAAGTCCCTTGAACGCTGGCTGAGACAGCGGGTGCCAAGTCGCGCCCCAGCTCATATATCATCCGCCGCCCGTGTTATGGCCCGAGTCACTCTCGTGAGGGATTAGATGCACGTTAAGCCATCATGCCATATACCATGTCGTAAGCAATACAACCAGTAACGTCGATACAACCTAAGCCGAGCCAATCTGCCAACCCTACGACCTCTCCAGCTCATCCAGACTGCGCATGATCAACGTGCCCACGCCGCCTCGGCCTCTCTTGGAGAACACACTCCGCATCCAGTCCGCCATGCCCTGCAGATCGCTCAGGCCCAAACATGCTATGCTGCTAAAGACGCCCGCGCGGCCCAGCTGCCACGCAACCAAGACAGCCTTGAACGCGTAGACGGTGACCCATGGAGCCTCGGGCGGGCCGGAGCATGGGCGATCGAGGAAGAGGAGGAAGTACTGTATATGCGGGTCGAGGAGCTCCGCGATCTGCGGCGTGAAGACCACGGACTGCGCCGCGGACAGGGTGATCCTGGTCTCAGCACCCAGCTCACCGTCTCCAAAAGGGCGGACATGGCTGGTGACTCACGCTGAGGCGACCGCGGCGTCGAGACTGGACTCGACAAGCCCGTTCGTATGTGACGGATTCCACAGCAACAGCTCAATCATTGTCATCCGCCATGTGGCTTCTGCGTCGATGGCAAAGTACGGATCGGGCGGGTTGGCGCATACAGTCGGCTCGAGGGCCATCAGCGCCGAGTTTAACGCCTGCCATCAGCACAGCCCCAACGGCGTGCTGGTTCCAAGCCTGCCGGTACCTACCTCAAAGCGCTCGAAGCAGATACGGCCCGTCATGGTGCTCCACCCCGAGACCTCTCTGACCCCCGAGTGCATGTACAGGACAAGCAGCAGCACGCTGTACGAGCTGTTGAGGGGTCCGGCCGTCGGCGTCGGGGCCATCCAGCCCCGCACGACCTGGATGAAACGGTTCGAAGGCTCTTTCCCCCGGTCGACAGCATTGGCGCTGATGAGGTTCCGGTGCGCCCAGGCCGCGGCTGACTCGGCGTTCCATACGCCCTCGGGACAGGGCAGATCGTGTTTTATCTCGAGGTGCGATATCGCGCGCGGGATGGAGAGGAGATGGTACCATGTCGCGTCGAGCTGGTACATGAAGAAGAGGGTACTGGTATGAGTTCGTGCTCGGCGGGCGGAATATGGCAACGTGGGTCTCCGGTGCCGATCTGCAGGTGGGCAAACTCGGAGGTAGACCAGCTCCTGCTCGGCCCAAGCCTCGTCCCGCCGGCAGACTGTCCTTGGCGACCGGTCGGAGGCCCAAGGGCTTATCGTCGAGGCTCAAACCCCACACTCACCGCTTGTGCACCTCGCCCCGTACGAAGCACCTCCACAGTTCGCCTAGATCCTCCGCGGACCCCGCTCGGTCCGGCAGGGGATCCATCAACCCCTCCCTCCGAGCAATCTCCACACCACGGGCCCGCATGCGGAGGCCATACGTCGTATCCTCCCCACAGGCGAACATGATAGCATGTACCTGGAAGAGCGCCAACGCCTGAGCCGTAATCAGGGGCGGAACCTTGCTGTCGTCCTGGACGTCTAGTATCCGCCGTCCGCGGCGGAAGCACTTGCCAGCGAGGTCGAGCCCCTCGGCGCGGTTGGGGCTGTACCGCAGCGATATGGACAGTATCCCCAGCAGGACCAGTTCCGGAGTTTGGGCGGGGTCGAACGTCGGTCGATGGATGAACGGGACGAACGAGGACACGTGCGAGTGGAACAGGTCGATGCCGTGCGATATCTGCTCGGGGGTGAGGAGATCGACGGAGGGGTAGCTGACGCTCGTGTTGTGCATGGTCGTGATGTTGGTGAGGGGCGAGAGGGTCGCCATGGTCGAGCTGGTGTACGACGCGGCGGAGGGTGGCTTGGGTGATACTGGGGTTAGACGAGGTACGGATCGAACAGAACCAGGATCGTGGCCAGGTGCGCCTGCACTGGACGGACTCACTGTCACTGCTTTGCCCAAAGACGTTCGCGCCATCGTCGCCAAAGTCAAAGGTCACTTCCCCGCCAGCGGGCGTTGGGAAATCGACAGGTTGCACGGAACCCGCTCTATCAGCTCCCTGACCGCCGATACCGCCGATACCACCCAGACCGCTCAGTCCATCCATGACACTGGTCCCACTTGGCCCGGTCCTAGTTCCCCTGCCCGAACCCGTGCTCGACGGGTCCGCTACCGCCCAGCCCAGCTGGCTAGAGACCATGCTCGTCGCAGCCGAAGACGGAAACTCCATCCGCCCCAGATCCTGTCCCACCCGCTCTAGCGGATCCAGCACTCCCTCCCTCATGTAAGCCGACACCTCCGTGTTGGTTTCCACCGTCCCCTCGCCATCCACATCCATGTCTGTTCCGGCCTTGCCCGACCCAATAGTCGTCACATCGCTCGATGCAAGCGTTTCCCGCCGAGGACGCGGGCTCGTCGAGCCCGTGCTTGCCTGGTCCGGGTGTTTCTTCAGCACATGCCGCCGCCGCAGATCGCGCCGGGAGAAAGTGGACGAGCAGTGCCCGCACGAGAACGAGTTGCCCTCTTCGTGTACTGCCGCATGCCGTTTCAGGTTTTCCTAGGCGTCAGCGGGCCGGACATGTCAGATCCGTAGCAGGAGCATATGGATGCTGGGGGACCGGATGTGCATGTTATGTGTTATCAGCCCGAGATATCGGCGCCCAGGTACTCGGGGGCCTGTTCGGGGACCTGTCGGGGACCAAGACCGACGGAGATATATAGCTGACCGACTCACAAATCGCGTGAACCGTTTCGCGCAGATAGGGCATTGAAAAGGCTGCAGCACGCCCCGGGAGACAAGCACGGCTTCAGTGGGCAGGATGGGCCGGTCGATCGGAGCCGGCGGCATGATGACCCGGCGAAGCGATGCGATGCGTCGTCCGTCGGTCCGGCGAGAAGCGTGGATTCGGTCGTGAGGGAGGTGCAAGCGCAGGAGAGTGACCGGCGGGGCAGATGGTCAAGACGAAAAGAGCAGGGCCAGATAGAGCTCTATCGCGAGATGCAGATACCGTACAACAAAATGTGGAGAGAGAGCAAGGTAAATGCGGGGTCCGGGAAGGCGGAGATGTGGTATCGGCGCAATACGATTGGCGCTGGTCGTCCGGGTTCTCCGAAATCTCAGCGTTCGTGTGGCCCCTGGACTACCCAGACTGGGCGGCTGGCACGGGCGACACACGCATCGCAAGCATTCCGAGGGAGTCGTCGGGCAGACGTGAGGAGTGGCGGGGGTCAAAGAATATGGGAGGAGCTCCTCCCTCGCATAAACGACGATAACCGAGATTTACCGTTTTGAGGTGTGACACTGGGTCTGCGCGCTTTCGACATCCTATACAGTCGGTCGGTCGGTCTCGGCGCGTTGTGTGACGAGGCATTCTTGTCCTGCAAAGCTGAACGGAATACGTACTACCTCACGATGGAGTGGAATACATGCATGCTCGGCAATGCAGCCCGGACTGAGGCCCGTCAATCACCGCCTCTTTTCCCAGTAAGCCAAGAACCCCTCCTTCTCGACCCACCCGAGCCGCACACGCCTGATCCGGCCCGTCTCCGCCAAGACGATCGAGCAGGCCTCCCTCCATGCGCCCCTTCCATCCTTGCCCGCAGACTCGACGCCTCCAGGCGTGTTCGACAAAATCTCAGACGGAAGGAATGAAGGCGACGATGGCGACGCGGCGGGGTGGAGGGTCCGTTCCGTGACAGCCCGCGAGGGGAACGGCGTAGGCGTGTAGATGAAGCGCAGGAAGTGCCACAGCGGGGTAGGGGTCGAGCACGTCGCGGTTGATGCGAACGGTGTTGGGGCGGTATGACTGCAGTCAGCTTCAGCACGGATCCACATAGCAAAGCTACAGGTAGCCGACTCACCGGATGTACTTGATCCATACTTGTCCGTCCTGATCCCCGCCCACATCGCCCTCGGCGAGCACACCCTCCCCGAACCGCAGAACCGCCCGACCGTTCCCGGTCGTACCCTCTGGGAACAGCACCACGGGCCGCTTCTCCTTTCGCCGCGCCTCCCGGAGCGTCTTGTACATGCCCAGAGGCGGGACGTCGGCCGTCGGCGGGAGTCGACCGGTGCGACGTATCATCTGCCAGAATGGGACTTTTACGTACCCCAGCAGCGGGGGCTGCGGTAACGTTTGCAGCGAGGACAGGTTCGCCGATCCCGTCCCGGTCGCCCTGCCCGGCTTGGGCGTTGACGGCAAGGAAGCAGGCGTGTCTGGCAGCGAGGGGAGGGATGAGAAGACGGGGAGCAGGAAGACGGGGTTGTAGAATGTGGTGAGGAGGATGACGTCAATGTACGAAGTGTAGTTGGCAATGATGAGGTCGCCGCGACGTGGAGAGCGGTTCGCGATCTGAGTCACGCCTTGTTTCCTATGACTCAGCTTCAGGCCTCCAGCAGCATAGTTCCAAGGTCAAGAGATGCCAGATGTCGACCTTGACTCACCCTCTCTTGGAAGAGGCGACCTCGCGCTCGATCCATAGGTAGCCCATGATGCCGAGGGCGACTCGGCCAGTCAGGTAAGCGAACCATCCTCGCACAGCTCGATGTATGGGCGGCAGAGGGGCCTGATGTCAGTCCACAGTCCCCCATCTGCCTTGCAAGAGCGCCGCAGCTATATATACCGGACAAAGCGAGAGTCATGCGCCAGCAGGGAGCGCTCACCAAGGCATAGGAGACGACATCCAGAGCGGTGTACAGCAGTGCCACCACAGCGAGCAGCACGATCCTAGCAAGTGCGTGGAGAGCTGAGAAAGGCGCTAGGCCCGCAATGAACACGGGCGAGACCGAGCTGGGTGGGACGGGCGGTAAGAATGGCTACGGGTCAGTCTGACCGATTTGTGGACCGACGGGGAGCTCTTCCTCACTTGTATACCGGTCGCTGGATCCTATCCGTCAATTTGCGCTTCGACAACTGGATTCGCCAACTCACCCGCCATTTCGAGTACTTCTCCATCTTTGCGTGGTTGAACTGGGAGTGCGTGACGACAGGAAGCGCGAAATCACGCTCGTCACCGAGACTGTCACCCACTCGAGGCGGGACCAGAATGGCTGCTAGTCAGTACCGGCGGCGATCGCCGATCAACCGACTCGAACAGGACCGAGACCCCGATGGATTGATCGACTGGACCGACTTTTGTTGAACAATCAGCTGTTCTGCACTCTTGAACCCCACATCGCATCATCCATCATGGGGTACACTCTCCTGGTAGACAACTACGACTCGTTCACTTGGAACATCTACGCCGATATCGCTACGCTCAAGGGCAACCCACTCGTTAGGCGAAATGACAAGATCTCGATCCAGGATGTACAGGTGCGTGCGGTCCGAGCCGTGTGCCAGTCTGGCGGGGCACGAGGGCGGTCACAACAATGATCTCCGCTCCAGATCAGCGTGCAGCCTACATTGAAGGATCGGGGCTGATGCCTAGGCCATGTATGACAACGGCGACCTCGACCGGATCGTCATCTCTCCCGGGCCCGGCCACCCCACGACCGACTCGGGGATCTCGCGGGATGTGATCAGGTGGGGTATGGGCAAGGTGCCAATTCTGGGCGTGTGCATGGGTCTCGAATGTATCGTGGACGTCTTCGGCGGCGACGTAAGCCGCCCTCATCCTCCATGACTACGGTGCTCGAGCTAAGCGCAGATCGCATACGCCGGGGAGATCAAGCACGGCAAGACGTCGCTCGTCGCTCACGACGCCAAAGGAGTCTTCCACGACCTTCCCCCGCTGCTCGCTTCCACACGATACCACTCCCTTTCCGCCTCCATCACCTCGCTACCAAAAGACCTCGTCGTCACCTCCACGTCATCCGAGTCCGGCGTGATCATGGGCGTGCGACACCGCTCGCTCTGCGTCGAAGCCGTGCAGTATCACCCCGAGAGCTGCATGTCCGAGGGCGGACGGGGCCTGATGGCCAACTTCCTGAAGCTCAAGGGCGGCAAGTGGGGGGACGGGAACGCGTGGTGCGGCGTCGTGCCCCAGCAGAGCGAGACGGGCGCGAACAACATCGCCGCTGCCGAGGAGGTCAAGTCGGATTCGGCTTCTGCTCAGCCTGCCGCGGGCTCGAGCACCTCGGCTGGCACGAAAGCTGCTGCCACGGGCGGGGCGCCGACAATCTTGAACAAGATCCACCACCAACGGTTGGCGGATGTCGCTGCGGCCGCTAGGGTCCCGGCGACGACACCGGCCAACCTGCTCACGTCAATCTCGCTACACACCGCCCCGCCGCTCATCGACTTCAAGAAACGCCTGACGTCGTCGAAACACACTGCGGTCATGGCCGAGGTTAAACGCGCGTCTCCGTCCAAGGGCGACATCGCCCTCAACGCCTCGGCACCGGCCCAAGCGCTGCGGTACGCCCTTGCTGGAGCGAGTGTGATCTCGGTCCTCACCGAGCCGACCTGGTTCAAGGGGCAGCTATTCGACATGCTCTCGGTTCGCCAGGCCCTCGACTCATTACCCAACCGACCGGCCGTGCTGCGCAAGGACTTCATCACGGCAACGTATCAGATCGACGAGGCGAGGCTGTATGGCGCCGACACGGTCTTGCTCATTGTCGCGATGCTGGAGCCCAAATTGCTCAAGGAGCTGTATGATTATTCGAAATCGCTCGGCATGGAGCCGCTCGTCGAAGTCAACAACCCGGAGGAGCTCCAATTGGCACTGGAGATCGGAAGCCAGGTCGTCGGAGTCAACAACCGAAATCTGCACGACTTCCAGGTCGACATGTCCACCACATCTCGCGTCAACGCCGCGCTGAACGGGAAGGACGTCGTTCTGTGCGCCCTTTCCGGAATCTCGAGCAGAGACGACGTGGACAAGTACGTGCAAGAGGGTGTGGGGGCGGTGCTCGTGGGCGAGTCGTTGATGCGGGCCGAGGACCCCGCTGCGTTCTTGCGGACACTGGCGGGTATCCCTCGCGCGCCGCCTACGTCCCGCGCCAAACCGCTCGTCAAGATTTGCGGGATCCGGTCTGTCCGCGATGCACAGATCGCCATCGACGCTGGCGCGGACATGCTCGGTGTGATCCTCGTCCCCGGTACGAAACGGCATGTCCAGGCCGATGTCGCGCAAGAGATCGCCGACCTCGTCCGTTCCGCTCGCCGCAAGACAGCGACGCAAAAGGTCGTGCCGATGATTGACGGCGCGACGGGTCAAGCCACCACGCCGACGAGCCTGTCCGTCGTCGAGTCGGCGCAGACCGAATCGCTCCCGTGGTTCTCGTTCCAATCGTCCCAAATCCTCGCGCGGAAAAAGCCGCTCCTGGTCGGCGTGTTCCAGAACCAGCCGCTCTCGGACATCCTCCGCCTGACGGACGAGATCGGCTTGGACTTTGTGCAGCTGCACGGGGACGAGGCGCAGTCGATGGCGCGGTTCATCCCGGTGCCGGTTATCAAGGCGTTCAAGGTGGACGGCGAGGGTACGATCACGGGCGGCCAGGTCGACCGACCGGGCAACAACGCGTTGATCCTCCTGGACGCGGCGGGACAGGGTGGGGAGGGGAAGACGTTCCCGTGGAGAGCGGCCCGGGACGTGGTCAATAAGGGCGAGGTCAGTTCAGGGGGAAAGTACCCCCTGCCCATCATTCTGGCGGGCGGACTGGAGCCGGGGAATGTGGCGAGCGCGATCGAAGAAGGCGGACTGGGCGTTTGGGCGGTGGACGTCAGCTCGGGCGTGGAGGGTGCGGAGGGCAAGGATGAGACGAAGGTGAGGGAGTTTGTGCAGAATGCCAAGGGCGCGTAGGCGGGTTGTGAGGATGGGTAAGGTGGTCGTCGGGGTTTCACCATGGGCGAGCGGACGCTGGCTGGTCATGGGAGTGTGTATAGCTGTGCATCCGAATACCATGCATCGGTTATGTTGGCCGCCGTGTGCATGAGACCGCCTCCAACCACCAGCTGCCGCTTTGCGAGCTGCTTGACGCGAGAGCCTGCAACAGGCAAGGCCATCGTTGGAAGAGTGGATCGAGTTTGGGTCGACGGCCATAGCCGACGACGGCCCGCACCCGACTGATCTTTCAAAGTCAGACTCTTACAGCCGATATAACACTGTATCATACCAGTCCTCATGCTCTGATACCGTCGTACATGCTATCATGCCCAATCCCAGGTCGACGGCGCCGAACCCCTATGTCCCAGACTACTTCCCCGGATATGGCGTCTCGTCCTGCTACATCGCGCGCGAGCCTCCGGGGAAGAGGATCGCGAAGTTGAGCGATGGGCCGCACTGCGACGCGAGGGCAGGGATGCCCCCACTCGAGGGGCAGGCCCCGTTGACGCCTGTCTCATCCGCTTCCGCTGCGAGCTCTCGATCGATATCGCGCCGGCCGGCGAAGCGGGGGCGGGGTAAACGCGAGCGCGATGAGCTGGAGACGGTGGGGCCGGTCGACCCAGCCGGGGTTGATGACGGAGCAGCTGGCTTCAGTGAGGGAGTCGGATGGGCCAATCTAGGCGATCAAGAGACCAAGGACGGTGATGGCGGCCGGGAGGACCGTCACGATGACGACGAACTCGAGTCCGTATCTTCAACGCACGAAGCTTCCCTCTCAGCATCGCGTTCTTCGCGTGCTGGCCGTGCCGGTCACACCGAGACGACGCCGACAATCGAGCCTCGGATGTCCATGCCCGCTAGCTTGGGCACTGCACGCGACGCAGTCGTCTCGGAAGGGACAGGAAGGGCGCAAGCGGAATCATCTAACGCCGTATCGTCACAGACGCAATCGGACCGACCACGCCGCCAAGCTCAGAGATCGATGTCGACACAGTCTTTACCAGCGAGCACTGCACCTCGATCGACAGACCCACCGCGGGCCAAGCCCAAGACCACGACCGAGCGTAAACGACCGGAGCATCAACATCAACATCAACAGCTACGTGTACATCTACTGCGCACCCCCTCGTGCCCGCGCCCTGAGGAAGTAACGCTCATCCCGCACGGCCTTCCCCCGATACACACCACGGCTGACCCGCACTGGCTCTACCTGTTCTTCCGATTCTGCTCCGAGCGGCATACGATGCAGGACAAGCGGGATGCCGGCGTCCCCCGCGACAAGCTGAGCGAGGACGAGACGATGCGCAAGTCTTTCGTGGGGAATGTGTATCGCGAGCTGGACCGGGGAAGCGTGCGGGTGACGCAAGAGGTGATTGGCGTGGGGGACCAGAGCGCCGAGGAGGTTTGCTGTGAGTCCTACATCTTTCCGTTATTCGGAAACTCTCCGGCGGATCTAGCAGATGGACCGGCCGGTCTGCCGGCGTTGTGTCCTGTGGCATGCCCGCGCTGCGGATGGATCTCCTTGAGCTGTGACGAATGGGAGCTGACCGCAGTCCGGCTGTTCCTCTACTGTGGTTTCCACGAGCACTCCACCTGGACGACCCTCGTCGCCGCCCTCGGCTACGTCCCACGGTGGTCGACGTTCGTCGCCGACCTACCGATCTACGAGCGCGCCCTGCACACACGTTCGTTCATCCACCGCAAGACGCTGTACACGTCGGGCTTCCAGCTCGTCCCGCCCACGCGGTACTACGGCCTCAACCTCCCGCACTACGCCGCCACCCTCCGCTTCGTCAAGTCGCTTATGGACTCTGGGCTACCCCACCGCCTCATGGCCACCCGCTTCGCCGTCGACGCATCGCACCTCCTCCAGTCATTTCCCACCCTCGGGCCGTTCCTGAGTCTGGCGATCCTGTGCTACCTGAACGATTCGGCGGGGTTCAAGTGGTTTTGGCGGGACTTTGCGTCGTGCGGCCCCGGCGCGAGGGGTTACATGCAGAAGATCTTCGGTAAAGCCGCGATTAATAGCGTGGCAGCGGAAGAGGCCGGCTTGAGGTGGCTTAGGGAGAATCAGTGGGTGATTTGGAAGCGGCTGGGAAAAGACCCGCCGTATGCGAAGACGATCAAGGGGATCAGGCCGGGGATGCGGTGCCTGGATATCGAGAATGCCTTGTGTTGGTGTCATCGGTATGTGGTGGACTATACGAAGAACGGGTGGAAGAGCCTGGCGGATGTGCCGTTACCGGCCCGGACTGCTGTCGGGCGCCCCCGCGTCAAGCGCGAGGATGGGTACGGGGCAGACGCGGGTGAGGGTGACGACGACGACGACCACGAGACTGAGTTCGAGGCGGACGAGCCGGCGTGGTGTGAGCGGGAGGAGGACGTTGGGGGGAGCAGCAAGGCGGTCCAGAAGGGCGATTACGACGAGATCAAGGAACGGCTGCCGCCCACGGACGAAGGGGAAGAGGTGTACGAGGTGGAGAAGATTGTGTGTAGGAAAGGGCAACGAGGCGGGAAAGATGGACTGTTCAGGGTCAGGTGGAAAGGCTGGGCGCCTGAGGACGATACGTGGGAGAGGGCCAGCTCATTGAAGGACGGCGCGGGAGAGGTTAGCCCACCATCAACCCTTTGCGGCAGACGGAATTGTGAAGTGGTAGGACTGACGTGTAGGCCCTGCAGGAGTGGGTGGACTGGGAAGAAGCGGTATGGGCCTCGATCGAGCGCGTGAAGAACGAGCTGCCGTGGACGAGGCCGGAGATACTGGGCGGGGAGGTCAAGGAGGAGTACGTGGACAGGGAGGAAGAGGAGCCGGATCCAGAGTCGGAGAGGCGGAGATCGCGCCCGAGGAAGGCACCGAATGCGAGGAGGGCCCCAATTCCCGATCCGGCCGGTCAGGAGGAGCTAGCGCCCAGGGACTCGGAGCCACCTGCGACGAGAACATCACGAGCATCGACATCATCACGAACATCACGAGCATCACGAAAGGGCGACGGCGGATTGATGCCAGCGGGTACGACAGCTTCGAAAACGACCCTGGCGTCTGTGACGGTCACGACGCCTGAGGCATGCGAAGCTAGCCGTATGGAGGAGGACGCGGATGCTGTGGTCAAGGGGGAGCCGCGTTGAGGGATCCCGGCTGGCCGACAGCCGGTCGGTCGCGTCTGGCCTGCGTGCCTGCACTTTATCTCTGACGAGCATACATGCATATGATCTGACTGCGCCGGTCCCTGTCGCAGCCAGATGCTCTGTATCCAGATGTGGCGGAGCAGGCTCGAATTTGGCGTCTGTCAAGATTGAAACCGGCTCGAGCACCCGAGGCACCCGAGATGACCCATTTTCCGGCCCAGTGATTCCCCGGCTCCCCGAGCGTCGCGAAACTATGACGTTCGGGGTTGTTTCCCCCGCACCCGCAGAGGCACGGACACTTCGAACTGCGATCTGGCCTGGCATGGGTGCAATGCATTACGACTCTGCAGGAAAAGTTGCCCGTGGCGTGAAGGCTTTGGCGAGCAGGATTTGTAGTCAGCCTTGCGGTCGGGAAGGAAGCGATTGGCACGCGTGCCTGGATAATTCCTTGCCGACGCATGCGTCGCGAGTCTGTCCTTTCACAGTGTACTTTGACGGCGTCAATCGCAGCGTCACTCGCGATACCTCTGCATGCATGCGAGTCCAGCCAGTGACCGATGCATGGCTTGCCGCCGTGGTTCTCAATGCATGTGCATGCTGCGTGCAGCGTGATGAAGCACTTTCCGCTAGATGTCAGCAGCCGTTCAGCCGTACACCCGGCTGCGTTAAATGCCCGAGCTGATCCCCGAACTGCCCATACGGCAGGCTCGGCATCAACCTTTTCACGCGGCGGCTTGTACACCCTTAGAATTGTGAGCTCCGCACTGTAAGACGCGGTTGATGGTCGATGCCGGCTCGCACTGTGATTGGATGACCGGGACAATGTCTGATCGAATCACCCGAACGCATTCGAAAATCTTGCGCCATCAACGCACACGCTGCAGCCCCGGCCGAACACACACACCGTCTGAAGCCCGAGAGGAGTCAAATATGCCCAGCGCTGACAAAGCTCCACTCAAAAGCTCATCTTTGCAGTGTTTGAATCACCCATCCCGCTTGTCGTTTCTCCCCAGCATCTCCATAAAGACTCGACGCTGCCCGTCTAACTGACTTGCGATTCATAAGCGACGATAACAAGGACCAAAATCGAATCCGAAACGAGCGACCTCGCTTAGACTATTATTACTCAACCTCGTCCACCGGCCCCGACTTGCTTGGCACAGGTTTTCTCGCATATAGGATCATCACGCACCCGGGACACATTCGCTCTCGCACTCACCAGCGCCCATCCACCTCGCAAATACACCCCCAAGGGCCCTACACACCATGCCCACTCGACAGATCCTGCGCCGCCTGGCTACGGCGACTTCGCAGCCCTCTCCATCATCGGCCTCGGCCTCGGCCACGGCCACGGCCGCGACACTCGCCCCGCCCTACGCGCACTCGCTGACCGCCCCCGCTGCACCCTCGACGGCCTTCCGACCCCCGTACACGCACTCCAATGCCGTCGCCTCGTCGTCCCGTCAGGCGCTCAAGGCGCCCCGGCGGTTCTCCCTGATCCCGAGCACGACGCCGCACGACCAGATCCGCACCGAGACGTTCAACACCTGGGCACGGGACATGCTCGCCTCTGAGCAGGGACGCGAGCTCATCTGGCGACGATGGGTCGAGAGCGTCATCGCTCTCGAGCAGATCAAGTCGACCGGCGTGAGTCGTGCGAGGTGTGGCAACGAGAAGTCAGCTGATGGCAGAACCAAATCCCACAGGTCGCATTCCACTCGCTCGCGGCGCACCTCCAGTCCGAGTCGACCCTGGCTGCGATCAGAGCGACGGGCGCAATCGTCGTGCGCGATGTGGTGGCCGATGCCGAGGCGCAGGGCTGGGCGAGGGACATCTTGGCGGAGATGGACGAGCGACAGGGACGACGTGAGTGTAGCTCCTCGGCGTCTGCAGGACCAAGCTGAAGAGGCAGCGGTGTACTGGCACGATGCGCTCCTGGCTGCTCGAGCGCACACTAGCGTCTTGTCGGCGAACAACCAGCTCCTGGCGGCGTTGACGGGACACGAAGGCGAGGCCTTCGTTCAGGCGGATGCGGCGCAGGTCGGAGCTGGCTCTCCCGGCGCAAGGACTACGTCACTCGAGGATGCATGGGGCGTGGACGCGAGCGTGAGTTCCGCTCCACTTTCTCCCTCCATTCGGCGACACGTGCCGCTGGGTGCCGGCCTCAGCTGCCCTTCACCGCGCGGTGACGCCGCTGACTCGTAGTCTATCGCACCCAGCACCCCGCTCCTCTCCCACCTGTCCCTCACGGCCGCCTCTCCCGGCACCCTTCCCCCTACAATTCACGCCGCGATCTACGCCTCTCTTCGACCCCTCTTCACCCCCGCCCGCTCCAAGATCTCATTCTACGACGGGACATCATATCTCGACCCCGCCAACTGGCGACTGCTCGACTCCCCGGCCCTGCCCACCTACACGCCCGCCGGTACCCCCGCCTTCCCGCATCTCGTTGGCGCCAGCGTCTCGGTCCCGCGACTCCAGGCAGGCGATATGATCCTCCGCCACAGCGCCATCCCGATCGCGGCGGCAGCGCCTACGGAGGAGCAAGGCATCTTCGTGCCGGTCACGCCGCTGCCCCGGGCCAGCGCCAACGAGGCGTACGTCCAGGAACAGCGACTTGCGTTCGAGCAAGGTCTGCCGCCTCTGCACGCCCGCACGGGCGGTGATGGACTCGTCGCGTTGGAGAGGGAGGGCGCGAAGGGACTCATTGGCAGCCGAGGTGGAAAGCGCGCCATGGGCTACGCGTGAGCTTGCACCAGGCTTGAAAGACGACTCTCAGCGGCGCTTTGCAGACCCGCTGCACGATAGCGACCACGGAGACGGGCAGCACTACTGGCGAGGGAGTGAAGAGGTTGTATAAAATCAAAAGACGGGGTCTACCTGTCAGCCTTCAACGGCGCCTTTACGGTTGTTACAATATTTGGGTTGTGAGGCCTCATCGGCCGGCGTTGTCACCATATGTGTTGATTGGGCTAGGGAGTGACGATGACGGTCCTCGAGGTCCGGTCTGGACACCGGGCCCTTGGAGCTGAGGCCGGGTTGTACATAGCGACAAATCACTTACTCGAACTCTAGGTCAAACATGTTGATGTATGCCGATGCTATGCGCCTTTGACGATCGCGGTCGCGGTCCGTTGCGTATGATGAGCTTGAAAGGCTGGGACTGAGGGCATTACACGTGGCATAGCGTCGTGATTATGGATACAGAATGTACAGGTACAAGACCGTCGGCAGGTCAGTCAGCCACGCTCCCGCCCCGACTGCGCGCTGACTGCTTCCAAGCACACCTGCCGATCGTTCAACAGCCCTCGGTCCCTAGTGATCGTGAACACAGCCCCCGCGCGACTCGCGACCGTCATTACTTGGACCACTCGTCGACGTGACGGCTAGCGGGCCGTGATGCGCCCGTCGCAGTGGGCGTGAGGCCTTGCTCGCCGCCTCCAAAAGCAGGTATGCCTGCCACCCCGCTCATCCCAGGCAGACCGGTGCCCGTCACCGGTATCATCCCTGCCTGAGCGCCGCTGCCATAGACTGCACCCGCGAACCCGCCGTATCCACCATACCCAACGCCTGCGTACCCCAGCATCCCGTTCCCGGCGAAAGTAGGCCCTCCGTACCCGTACCTCTGCGACCCGGCGCGCGGATCGCGCGGATCCAGCCCAAGTCGAGTGCCTCCAGATAAGATCGACACACCGCCGCCTGACGGGGTGTTGCCCATCACCGTCGCGCCCGCGACCGAGCCCGCACCCGAGCCCAGTCCCGACGGCATGCTCGTCTCGCGGTTTCGAAACTCGTGCGAGCTATATACCTTACCCGCGTAAGCCGATGCGTCCGTCTGACCTTCCGCTGCGAATTGGGTGAAGGTCGAGGGTATGCCGAGAGGCGGCTCGGGGGCGGTCTGAAGAGTGGTCAGGAGGGATGGAGCGACGAGAGATAGCAGGTCTTGGGCGGTGATGTTCCAGCTTGTGGGAGGCGGTGCGTCGAGCGATGCGGAGGGCGTGGGCTGTTCGAGAGAGTTTGGGGTGTCGGTGTCGGGATCGCTTGCCAGCGGATGTGCGGCGTCGATCGCGCTGCTGAGCGACGCGAGATGCGCTGATACGGCTGTTGCGTCTATCTTTGTCGCATCCGATGATCCGCTGCCGCGCCATTGCCATGCGCGGACGAGCGGATCATGCCGGGGCAGATGGGCCGTATAGTCCATAGCGAGCTCTCTGGTCGCATCGAAAACGGCGCGCCCGTGGATGATCTCCGATGAGAGCAGAATGAGGTGCTTCAAGACCTCCGAGGCGTGATTGGGTGCGTAGGGTAGTTTGCGCCGAGATTCGTCGGGCGTGTCAAGAGCTCGCATGCGCGAGACGACCGTCAGTCGTATCACAGTACGCATTGTCGCTCGCATGACCGCCGGCGGGACCTTCCGCCCCTGCGCATCTCCATCTTCCCGTAGACATAGCTGAACGAGATCGAGTGCGGCTTCCAACTCATCGGCGAGGTTGGGGTCTGTGCTTTCGGATATCTTCGAGGCGTGCGCGAGCAGGAGCGAGAGGTTTGATCGTCCAACGCCTTTTTCGGCTCGCCATGGATTGCCGGGCCCACACGCTAGCAGACGAGGGATGGCTTCGTGCTGGGCGAGGGGGAAGGTTAGCCAGGCGGCTTCTGCTTCTTGGTTGGCGATCGCGGAGGGCGAAGGCGCGGACATGGGGTATGTGACTGATGGTGTTATGACATGGTTGAACGGTGAGCGGAGAGCGTGGTCATGCGGTTCAGGGTAGTAATGTCACAAGCCGGGTTCGTAATCGTTCTTGTAATTGATTTCAGATCTCCAAGGTGGACAACGACTCACTTCGTTGCATTGACAGTGCTGCGCCTACTATTTACTACTTGACTGTCCACTATACTCGTACCCGTGCTCGATTGGTGGACTGATGCACACATGCAACGGCTCTGCACCACAAGAGGACGCCTACTCGACATCGTCAAAGAGCTTGACGACGATCCGACCCTTGACCTTACCGCCCTGTAACTCCTCAAAGATCTGCTTGATCTCGTCCAGCCTCCTGATCTTCATCTCCACCTTGACTTTGCCCATCGCCACGTACGCCAGCGCCCGCTTGGCGTCTGCGCGCGTACCGACCGACGAACCGACGATACGTGATGACTGGACGACGAGCTGGTTCGAGTCTACCGTGAATTTGCCGTCTTTGGGCAGGCCGACGCAGACGAGCGTGGATCGGAAACCGAGGTACTGCAGCGCCTGTCGTCAGGCCAATGCTGACGTTGCATGGTGAGAGGGTGGACCGTGCCAAGGGAGTCAGCACTTGCCTGCTGGTATGGGGCCGAGACGCCGGCTGTGACGATAGCAGCCTTGGCTCCCTGTTCGCCAATCTCCCGCGTGACAGCTGCAGGCACGTCCTGCCGTCAGCTCCATCACGAAGTCCCGGCACGCACGGTCTCCTTGGTAAAGTCCACAAAGGCGTGCGCGCCGTAGCTTCTGAGCATGTCCCGCTTGTCGTCGCCTGCGTCGATCCCGCACACGCGGTAGTTCATCGCGAGGGCGTACTGGTATGAGCTCGCGTAAAACAGTGTACAGGCTGCGGGAGAGGTCGGGTCAAACGTACCTGGACGGCCAAGTGTCCAAGGCCGCCGCCTGCACCGGGGATGACCACCCAGTCTCCAGCCCTACAGTTCGCATTGAGGAGGGCTTTGTATGCTGCGTGTTCAGAGAGCGTTCCACCGAGGAATTATAACATGGTCGGGCTCACTGGTCAGACCCGCGCACAATACAGGCGCAGCCATCGAGAGCGGGATCTCGGCCGGTATAGGAGTTAACTGGTCTGTCGTGGCTATAACAAACTCCTGGACTGCCATCAGGACACCTCGCACCTAGCCGTGTCGAGCCGCGTCGACGATACCGGCCTCGAGTCACTCACAGACGCCTTCGGTGTTCGTCCCCGAAATGACCAAATGATCGCAGCTCTCCTCCTCCCCGTCCAGACACGCGTCGCATCGCCCACACGCATCAGCGACGAACCTGATCCCCACTCTGTCTCCCACACTGAACGTCTGCGGGCCCGGGGTGGTATGTTCCCCCAGGGCTACAATGTACCCCGCGCCCTCGTGGCCTGGTATGATCGGCTCGATGGGGAGGTCTGTACCTGCCCCTAGGGTGATCGAGACATCGGTATGGCAAACCCCGGCGTAGACGATCCGCACGAGTGCCTTGTTCGGAGCGAGCTGGGCAGGATCAGGAGTGGAGCGGTCAATGATGCTTGGGTAGTCGCCCTGCCTTCAGCTATACCCGAAAGGGTCGCGTTCATGGCAGCCGTCAAAGCGACTTACGACGTGCTGGCTGACGGCGGCTTTGTGCGTCTTGCCCACCGACTTGACGCTGTCGAAAGATGGGTCGCTCATGTTGCCCGTAGCTCTTGAGTCTGTGCTGAACCAATACGACACTGGCAGGTCCGTCCGTGGAGTATATCGGGCGCTGCGCAGACGACAAGCATAGGCCTACACGCCCGATAAGCGTCTACGTCCGGCAACCCTCACCATCATCCGTCTGATCGCATCGAGGCGCTTACAGCTTGCCAGCTCGCTTAAGAGGCAACCCGGCTGCGTACGCCCCGTCCACATGCCGGCCCGGACGATAGTCTACACACTCCCACGAGAGAGTGTGACGATCCAGCTGCGCAGTCGCGCCACGGGGCCCGGATCGATGGTACAGGTACTGCTGAGCTACCAACACCTCCCAGCCTCGCTTAGGCATCACACCCGCATGGGGATACATTGCACATCCGCGACTTGGTTGAATTAATCCTCGAGGTGCGTTCGTCATCCATCTGAAGGCCATCTCCGATACGGACTCTCTCGCTAGGGGCGCTTGGAGCGTTAAGCTGGAAACTCAAAGCACGATGGCCAGCTAAATTGAGAACTTGATCGAGTCTGTCATTGGACATGCTGAGGGCCGAAAAGCAGGCCTTATCCGTGCTGCCCGACCCGATGAAAAGAAGAGTAGTACATGAATGAGCGAGAAGCCCAACTCCGCTTGGCCGTTGATCCCCTTACCCCGCTTACTCAAGCGTTGGCCGCCCAGACGTGCTCTTGTGTTGTCTTGCCAGAGCTGTTGCGCAATGTCGTTCACCCCCGATCGGCTCGAGACACCGGGCACAGCCCGTCTCTTCGACTCGACCGGTCAAGCGCTCTCAACTCAGATACACCTCATCCCGGCCCCTTCGTCCTCACCTGAGGACCCGCTCAACTGGACCCAGCCGCGCAAGTACTTCCACCTGTTCTGCATCCTCCTCTACACCATCGCGACATGCGTGCTCTCGTCGGTGCTTTACTCGGTCTACGAGCCCCTCGGGGAGGATAACGGCCTGACGCTGGACCAGCTCAACGCGGGCCAGGGGTACATGTATCTCTTTATCGGACTCGCCTGCCTGTTCACCCAGCCGCTGGCGCTCGCGTACGGCAAGAAACCGATGTACATCGCCTCGAGCCTTGCTACGGGCCTGGTCAACCTCTGGGTGATCTACGGGAAGGGCAACGGGCAATGGATCGCCTGTCGACTCTTGCTCGGCCTGGCACTGTCTCCGCAGTTCACGCTCGTCGAGGTGTCCATCGCCGATGTGGTATGTCCGTCGAGGGACAGCGGTGACGATTCCTGACGAGCAGTTCTTCATGCACGAGAGAGCGTATGGACTGGGCCTCTACTGCACGTCACTCTACGTCGGCGTCACGCTCGGACCGCTGTTGTCGGGGTACATCAACGACGGCCTCGGCTGGCGCGCAATCATTGTGAGTCCCAATTCCACTTTCATGGAAAGCCTCACTGATATCAGTGGCTCAGCAGCGGGTTCTGCTGGCTCACCGCACTTTTCCTCTTCTTCTTCCTCGAAGAATCATCCTTCATCCGCGACTCCGCCACTGAGCACCTCGCACACCAGAATCACGCGGCTCCGGTGGTTGCCGACCAGCCTTCCCTCAAGGGGCAGGACAAGGAGAATGACCTGCCGCCCATGGACCGAAACGAGGCGCTCGAGGTCATTGACCCAACCGCGCACATCACGCGCAGTGCCTGGCCCGGACCGCGGTTCTGGCGCTATGCGAAGCCGCACCCCCACGCAGGCGGGATTATGCTGCGCGGTATCGTCCAGCCGCTCCTGCTCCTTCGATCGCCCATCATCCTCTGGTGTTCCCTGCAGTTCGGGATGTACCAGGTCTACTACAACAGTGCGTCTGCGCCATCCAACGCTCACTGGACGTTGCTGACCGCAGTGATCGCCGCCATGACCTCGGGCGTCCTCGCAGAACCACCCTACAACTTCTCCCCGTCAGCGGTCGGCCTTACCTTCGTCGGCCCCCTGATAGCCAGCATCCCCGGCTCGATCCTCGGCGGCCGTCTCGCCGACGCCTACGCCGTCCGCAAAGCGAGATCGAACGGAGGGATTTCCGAGGCCGAGCACAAGCTCGACTTGTTCATCGTTCCCCTGATCGGAATGATCGTCGGCTTGCTCATGATGGGCCTGGGACCGTACTACGAAACCCACTGGATCGTTTTCGTCCTGGGAACGTCCACCGTCAACTTCATGGGACCCATTGCGACGTTGTTGGCACTGGCGTACGCTTTTGATTGTTTCCACTCGATCCGCCCCGAGAATCGGGACGGACCGCAGGCGGCCACGCAGGATGCGGCGCCGTATCTGCTGACGGTGATATTGGTGGGCATGACCATTGCCTTTGGCTTTGTGAGTCCGCTTTTCGCGATCCTTCCCAGCAGCCAGCATAGACGTTGTGAGTGCCGCTGACAGCAGGGCTACGCCATCACCCCGTGGTGCTTCGAATGGGGTCTACGAAACTTCGGCCTCTCGGCAGGATTCACCTCCATCCTCGTCAACGCCACTGCGTATCTTGTCATCTGGAGGGGCAGGTCGCTTCGTCGAGGGGGAGAGGCGTATTACAGAAAAGTCGTCAATTGGTAGTGCGGCCCATGATGCAGTAATGGTTGAAATCGTAGAGATGCTGCGGTGGAGAATGGTCATTGTCAGGTGTGATCTCGTCATCGTCGATGCGCCTGCATCGATGCCATCTGACAGTTTCACATACTGCTCTCTTCAGACGGCCCTAGCTGGGCGGTGTGGCGTTCCGGGCCGAAAACACCTACCTCGCCTATGGGGTCAGGGGTGGCTCAAAGGATCTGCCTCCCGTTGACGGACAGCCATCAGAGACAAGGGTCTCATCGGGGACCAAGCCACTTTAGAGGAGCTTTGTGGTCGAGAGTGGGGATTCGTGTTCCTCGGCTTGGTGCCTTGCGCCATCCTCAACACCCAATAGGATCGCATGAAGGACCCCTACTGAGATACAGAGTAATCGTCACCTGTCCAGACGGGCTGGACATTCAGCTCGACGAGGGGCCTTTCATCCTATGGGACATGTGCACGAAGGAGAACGGGCTCTGCAATGGAGTCCACACACCCCGCATCCATGTATCAGGTGAGCGAGCTCAGGCCGCTCATTGCGCCCCCTGAGGCTAGCCAAAGCTCTGATCAACATCACAAGCGACGCCTTCTGTGTGGGTAATCTAGGCGTACTGTCACTGACCGTGACGGATCGGCGGATATGGCTGCCTGATATCTGAGGTGGAGTGTCGAATAGGTAGCAACGGAGCCACTCATGGGTTCGCTTACTGTACCCTCCGGAAGGATGTAGTAACGAGATCATCAAGTCGATGCATTCCATACACTCCGGCGCTGACTTGTGTCGTGTGGCTGCAGCCTGCTTGTGCAGACAATGAGCGTCACACTACCCTTCAGCCACCATGTGGGTTGCGCACACCGCTCAATCATGGTGTCCCTAGGCGTCAGGATCTCTGCTCTGCGCAGGATGGTGACCTCGCCATGTCAAGTGGCCCTCACTTCAGAAGAAGCGATGATGGCCCAAGGTCAAAGCTGCATGTCAAGGCAGTCATCTTCTGTGTCAGTCGCTGCGAGGTTAGGCACAAGACCGCTATGGCGTCTCCCTTTTCATTCCTTTCTGCCCCTCCAGCTCTGCATGGGTCGTCTACGTACACCATGGTCGCATTCGGACAAGAGTGAAGCGGGTCCCAAGTATGTTCAAGCCAATCCATGCTGCGGCGGGTAGAACAGGAGATTGGCCCCTTGTCCGCGGCTCCTGTCCCCTCGCGGCCATCTCCGCAGCCTGTTATCTCTTAGCGCGGCGTCTCGCTTCTTGGCGAGATCTCTCGCATTCACTCATCAGGATCAAACATGCCAGAAGAGCCCGTCGCATCAACATCGGCAGCATCGACCGCCAGACAGAGATCGAGACATGGATGTTTGACGTGCCGGAAGAGAAAGATCAAATGTGACGAGAGAAAGCCAGTCTGCAAACGATGCGCAGCCAAGAAGCGGGAGGTAAGTGCATCGCGTGGGTCTTCACTGGACTGAACGTACAGTGTACATGGCTGCGCGAAGCGACCGTCACCTATGCCGATGGGGCAGAACGATTGAGTGCCACTCGATCTGTCTCCCCATCTGGGGTATCTCCGCACGCGGACGTCTCGCGGCGGCGGGCAGTGTATGGAGGGGCGAGCCCGCCTGAGACGACAGACTTTTGCATGATACAAGCGGATCAGAGGGCAAGCATGATGGCGGACAAGTAAGTCCGTCCTCCTAGACTCGCCGAGCCTGACATCAAGTGCATTCCTGGAGACTTACTTTGCGACAGTGTGAGTGTTGGAAGCTGTGAGTGACCGGAAGCTGATTCCAGCGACGAGCGGTTAGTGATGCGGCATTACCTGACCCGCACCGTCAGCGCTACCATGGGCTTCGAAGATCCGACGAGGTATTGGAATCCTTGGGTCCAATACGTGGTTCCTCTAGCCATGTCATCAGCTATGTGGGTGTGGGGGGATTGTTCGTCTCCAAATCAATGCTCATCTGCAGCACGAGCCCTGGGTCCATGATCGCTCGAAGAGCTCTGCGCGACGGTCTTCTTGCCGTCGGCGCAGTGCACCTGCGATATAAGCACGCTCCGAACGATTACGCTGGTGCCGCAAAGATATTCGCCGAGTTCAGGAATCGCATCCTGAGCGGCCTCGACGGGTTCATGGAGGAAGAACATGTTCGATCGGCACCAACGACAGTGGGGACCGGCGCGGAGATGATGTTATGCGGGTTGATCCTACTCGTCACTGCTGGAGTAAGCAAGGTGTCGTCGTTTCCGCGAATCCAGCGTTGACCACAGACGATATCGAGCTCGGCAGACTATCACACCCTCTTTGAACGCATCGGTCCCTTACTCGATCACTACGGGGGTTTACCAGCTTTGCTTGCACGAGCACCGAGGGATCGCTTTTCTCTACTGAGATTCCTGGTAGAACAGCTGGTCTGGAGAGACATTCATGGCAGTCTCAACAAGCTGGGAACGGTTCCAACGGTGCTCAAGGAAGAGGATGTCGAACTATTCGTCGATGCAGGAACATGGAGCAGAAGCGACGACGAGTGGGAATCGTTCGAAAGGATGTTCGGTGAGGTGGTCACTACTGCATGCCATCTGATCTACTAATCCCCTAGGCGTCTCTCGCGGTATGGCCATCATGGTCAGCAAGGTAAATACACGACTGTTGTTGCTTCTCGCTCACGACAGTACTGCCATCTCACCGCGACCCTGCTCAACACCCCTCAACACGTGTTCGAGGAAAGCTTTGAGCTCCAGGGCAAAGTCGCGGAGCTGCTGGACGAGGTGTCGAGGTGGTATTCGCCGGCTGAATCGGCTCCGCTACGCGCGCGAACCCAGTCCGGCAACCTGTCTTACCGCTATGCGTTACGCATCCTTTTGCTGCGACAAGTCTTCGGCGTAGGGGCGGATGACATACGGGTTGTCGAAGCCGCAAATGCGATTCTCGAGCTGGGACACGAGGTGTTGGCGACTCATGACCGAGTCACCTGGTGAGCCGAGACGACTGACAGCAAGTCCAACCACCCTACTGATCACAGGATGACGTTCCCTCTCAAAACGGCCTGCTTGAATATGTCACCGCAAGACCCGAGAGCGGAATCGGCATTAGCGCTGTTGAGAGAATTCGCGTGGGTCTGACAGACCATCCGTGTACACTCAGCTCACCACAGACACCACGGCTGCTTCGACAATCAGAGAGGGTCCGATCTGATTCGCCAACACTTCTCAAGCGATACCAATCAGTAGGCCATTAATGCCACACCAGCCTGCTTTATGCGTCAATTTCGGAATGACACATATGCAGCAACGAGTTCAGTCAAATGAGCCGACCTGACACGTAGACGCCCCTCCCTTTCAATACAGATATGAAAGTGGCGGACGAGGCCACAGGGTGATACTCATGACGTGCTCGTCTGTCCCAGTCAATCATGACGTATTCGTCAAAGGTTCCCGAGCAAACTTCCTTTCTGGCAATTCGAAGCACAATCTTTGAGCCATCTCCTATAAACGCGTACGAATTCAGAGCCCTAGGGGCCCATCCATCCATCACCCCATCGTACCCCGTAACAGTCTTGCATTTCACTGATACAGCGCAATGCCTTCGTCGAACACCTCGGACTCCGAGCCAGATCTGAAGATCTCAGATCTGGACGTCGAGACTCTGAACGCGTCTTCACAGGAGCGACTCACCACCTTACTCGGTGGGTACCTGAGTCATGGAAACGGACAGTAACTGAACCTTAGAACGCGAGGCAGAAAATACCAGACTGGCGAGATGGAATGCATTTCTTCAGAGGAGCCGGTCGACCTTTGCCGACCTGGCAACCGATCGTTCTTCCGATCAGGGAGCAGCTACCAGTCCGGCTTTCCGTGCCCACGCTTCAGTCATGTCGAGCCTGCTAAAGCAGGTGAAACTTCCCAGCGGGTCCGAATCCACAGAGCGACTGGACGGCAATGATCTGGTTCCCTCATCCTACGATCGCGTGGAAGCCCAACTCGAGGAAGAGATTGCGCGCTGCACTCTGAGCCTCAGCCAACTCCAGGCTTCCGGCAAGTCCACCGCTTCGGACACATCCAAGGAGACAGAGATCCGTGGCGAGATCTACGTCTTCCATCAGATGAAGCAGAAATTGGCCGAAAAGAAGGGGAGTGCCACACCGCAGGCCCGACCCGCCTACGAGGATCCCGAGGCGATGCGCAAGACGGCCGTTTCGTTTCTTCAGAAGACGCACCCCTCGAAATGAGGGCGGGATCACGTGCTTCAGTGGTGGACTGGGTTGCATTTTTTTTTCATGGCAGTAGCGACAGAATCTCCCGTGGCTGGGGGCAAGTGGAGTAGGCCTATTGATAAACTCTCTTGTGGGAATGCGTTACAGGTATTGAGATGCTCAGATGTCCAGATTGACGGAAATACCCTAGGATGCGTCGAATGTGAACGAATGCGAAACAACCGGCAGGGTGACCGTATGGCTAGTAAGCCTGTCGCAGCGAACCAGACGCACTGGGCAGTTTCGCAAAGACACTTGCCGGGATATCAAAGTAGTAGAGCGACGCCCATGCATCCTCTGCCAGTCGCAACATGGAGGAGCTTTCGACATCAGCTTCAGAGGGTGACTCAGTGAGGCCTACTTCAGGATAGAAGCGGTTAAGGCGCTCTGGCGGCGATCCAGCGCACTGATACTCTCAAGGCAGGTCGCTAAAGGCGCTGCCGCTGAAGATAGAAAACGCGTTGCTATGTAGCCGATTAGATGCGAACGCCTCGCGACATGTGACTCACATCTTGGTCGGAGCGCACAGCAGCGAGATTTGATGGACCGGATCAGTCTGGTACGAGGGCTGAGACCGGCCGTGACGCTTGTTATGCTTCCGCAGCGGGTCAAACGCGACGAGAGACTAAGTCAGGCATATCTTCCTCAGAAGATCACCGTTGCTGATTGAGTCCCCTGGAGTTCAAAGGCCGGGCGCGTGGGGGATATGACGCACAAGGATTCGACATATACCGCGAGCGCGTGGGCGCCTTCCTTGCTCCACCAAAGCTCCACTCGAAGAAGGCTCTTCCAATAGCGGTGGAGCAGACAAATAAGATGTGGAGCCTGTGCACATTGTACTAAATGTCCTCCGTCTGTCAAAGCGCGTCCGCAAGCCAGATCCCCTCCAACCGAAGAGCTTCCTCGCAGCCAATCCGTATTTTCTCACCCAGTCCACTCATTGGCATCGTATTTACCACCTTCAACTGTGCCGTTTACACCACAACATGTCTTCCAGCACCGTATCCCAGCCATGCTCTGTCATGACATCCCCGAGCCTCGTTTCCGAAGAGCTCAGAGAGGCGGCCCAGAAGGAGATTGACGCACAGCTGGGTATGTATCCTTCTTGTTACCGCTCTGACAAGCAGGAGAGCTCGTCTTACAGCAACCACCGGACCATCTTAAGGTCGAATCGAAGCTCATGCTGCAGGCATGGTATCTCGAGAAGGCCCACAACACATTCGAAGAGGCAAGTAAGGAGAGTGGGCTGTCACGTTGGAAGAAGGAAGGGAAGGCCCTGGTTTCGGTCGCGAACGCAACCATGTGCCTGGGATCAGCAGAATCGATGACACATGAGCTCACTGTCCATGAATCACTGGATACGATCAGGAGCCAGCTGATCGAAATTAGGCAGAGTGAAACGTTCTGCCAAGCAAGCGAGGCCTGGCGAAAGACACAGACGGGAAAACTTCGACGCAACTTGGGGAGGCAGATCGCGAAAGATGACCAGTATCTTGCGAAGAATCCCGAAGCCAGGTCTGTAGTTTCACAGAGCCGTCAATCCGGTATCGCGAAGTGCATGCTCGGTCTGTTGTCATCCACCGCAGACACCACAACGGCTGAGTCGTCCCCGTCCGTCGCAGCTCTCCCCGAGGACGTGGCATGAGTGTTTCATACTCCTCCATATCGGCAATGAGCTTCTTTCAGATACATTCAGTCATGCATCATGTGGTCAGTGACACTTGGGCAGGCCCAGGTACCGCGCCCCGAGGTCGCATTGCTTCATGGCTGCCAAAACGTCGTCACGACTCGTACTCCCTTACTTCCCAATTGCTCATGAGATGAGGCGACCGCTACTCATATGCACTCCCCTCATCCGGACTGGTCATGCGAGCAAGCCACCCTGCGTTCACGTTCCCGTTCTTTGCCTGATCAGAGGTTCGGCGGAGTACGAGGCCGTCATTGCCCTTGGCTCACCCTTCCCTCGTCTTCGTTTCTGCCCGTATATTTTCATTCCTGCACATCGTTCATGTCTGTCTGAATGACGGCACAGTTTCGTATGCGACTCGGGGCTGGATCAGAGGTCTCAGGCTGTCCCCGGCGGAGGCGACAAGGCACCGACCGATGCTCCCATTTGAGCCCGAGAAACATGCTCGCGTTCCGTAGTGTAGATACCGTATACGCTTCATTGCACAGGGACTTCTCCTCGTTTATGACCCTTGCAGCCTAATGTATAAGCTTCCAACCGGTAAACCGCCAGAAGCAGAAGATGTAAGAGCGGAACCCCGGCATCACCCGACACTCTAGGGCTGCCTTCCAATGGTCCGTCCCTATGCCTCTGATTGTGACGCGCTCATGAAGTCAAGGGTCTCAAGAAAGACAGAGTAGAAGAGAGGCCGGGGGGAAGGGGTCAGTGCCGGGGGCCGCCTTCCGAATTATATGACAGCGAGGTCTAATTCAAGGATCCGCTGCCTCGCACTGCAATTGGGACCAATCGCGTCGACGTCCTGGCACCGAAAGTCAAATCGGTCTCGATGGACACACTTAAAACCATTCTCAGCGCTTGCAGTGTACGGCTCCAGGCTGGAAGTGCTCAACATCGTTCTTGCTGTCAAGGCACCTATGATTGTCGAGGTGTTTTCCACAGACTTGAACGTGCCATGCAGGGGTGATCGAATGGGCACTAGACGGGTGCGGCGTACAGCCGTGTACTACCCCGTCGGACCGTTTGGCCGGGGCATCGCTGCCCCTTTTACCCTACTGCCGCGGCCTCCCGGGTTCCTAAGCGGTGACTACGAGTTCATGTATCCTGACGCTCGTTTGCATTCGCGCCCAAAGAGTCTGACTATTCGGATGCAAAAGCTGCCTCCGAGAGCCCTAAAAAACGGCGATGACCTCATCGATCCCTTTGCCGCCGGCACAATTTCGGGATCTCCACCCGGTCCCGTGAGCTAGTCCCCGCTTAGCAGACTGGGCGATACTTGGCACCGGACCTCTTCCGTCACCGCGACGTTTCGGGGTCGGATCTGGGGGGCCCATGGCGGTGTATAAATGCGGTACCAGCCCCGAACCCGCAATACATCCCCATCCGCTATGTGGAAGTCTACATCCATCATAGCCACTCTCGGTCTTGCCGGCATGGCGCTGGCTCAGTCTGGTGTCAGCAGCGACGTGTCCGCGTCGTCAAGCACTTCGGCGGCGGGGGACAGTACGTCGACCGGTACGAGCGTGCGCACGAGCACGGCTACCGGATCGAGCGGGCCAACGACGACAAGCGCTGCCGCCGGTACGAGCACCAGCACCTCAGTCGATTCTGCAAGCGGCACCAGCAGCGCGGTGGTACCTACTGGAACACCCGTGCAGGGAGACTACTCGGGCGAGCTGAGACCTCAAGTCCACTTCTCGCCTCCGGCGGTGAACATCTGTGTGAGCGGTGTTGACCTCGAGCTGACATCAGGGGTTTATGAATGACCCGAATGGCATGTTTGTGGACAAGAACGGGACATGGCATCTGTATTATCAATGTGAGTGTGCGGTGGATGTCGGAAAAGGCTACACGCGATTGTTGTCAAGCCTTAGGATCCGCGGGCACTAACCACCCGCTCCGGACACCGCTGACGGCAGACAATCCAACCGACCTAGTCGCCGGCAACCAGCACTGGGGTCACGCTACGTCCACCGACCTCTACCACTGGACCAACCAGCCCATCGCGCTCTTCCCTCCCAACTCCACATCCGGCATCTTCTCCGGGAGCGCCGTCGTGGACAAGAATAACACGTCCGGCTTCTTCCCGGACCAGGACGACGGCGTCGTAGCCATCTACACCCTTCACACGCCCACCGCGGAGGTTCAAGAACTGGCCATATCATATGACGGCGGATATACCTTCACGCCGTACGAGGGCAACCCCGTGCTCGATATCGGCTCGGACCAGTTCCGCGACCCCAAGGTCATCTGGTACGAGGACCACTGGGTCATGGTCATTGCGTACGCGACGGAATTCACCATCGGCATCTACACGAGCTACGACCTCAAGACGTGGAACCACGCTTCGAACTTTACCGACCATGGGCTCCTGGGGCTGCTGTACGAGTGCCCCAACCTGGTGCAAGTGCCTCTGTGGAAAAACGGGACGGCGACAGGCGAGCTCGCGTGGATCCTGCTCATCTCCATCAACCCGGGTGCGCCGCTCGGAGGGTCCATCAGCCAATACTTCCCCGGCTGGTTCGACGGCTACACCTTCACGCCATTTGACGGCGCGGCACGGATCTCCGATTTCGCCAAGGACAACTACGCCGAGCAGTACTTCTTCGGCACCGAACCGGACCAGGCCATCTCCATCGCGTGGGCGAGCAATTGGCAGTACACCAACGTCGTACCCACCGCGTCCGAGGGCTGGCGGTCTGCAATGTCCCTACCGCGGTACAACTACCTCACGGAGGTGGAGCGTACCGGTTGGGAGATGGGCTCGCTGCCGTATGGCCTCGACGCGGTCAAGGGACGGCAGTTCAGCTACGACCAGGACTTCGCGAACAAGTCCGTCATCGTCGATTACGCCAATGTCACTTCGGGTGCGCTGTACATCTCGGCCAACTTCTCGTTGCCGGACGATGCGGAGCTCACCTCGGCTGCGACGTTCAACCTGACGTTCACGTCGCCGGCGGGTGATCGTCTCCGGGCGGGATACATCTTTGGAGGAACAGCGGCAGGCGTGGGATGGATCGACAGGCGGTACACGCTCGGATACGGAGAGGACGACCCGCTCTTCACCGACCGGTTCTCCTCGGCCGGTGAGGCGCCAGCGAAGAGAATCGAAGTGGTGATCGACCGGTCGATTCTGGAGATGTTCATCGATAAGGGGGCATTCAGCGGCACCAGCATCTTCTTCCCGCAGGAGCCACTGAACAACCTGACGGTCGCCACGGCAGGCTTGCCAGAGGGCAGCAAGGTGGAGATTGAGGTGTGGGAGCTGACAAGCGCCTGGCAGTAATCAGTCCTGGTACAGTCCCAAAGTATAATGAAATGCATCGGATTGCGCTTATCCATCTTGGGATCATTCCGACCCTGCCGGAAATACTTCGGTGCTCATCGCTTAATCATGGCTGTATGAAGGGGTACGCCTTGACAAGACCATCCCAGCCTCCCACTCCATCCTCGGCGTCGTGCCACTGCTGCAGCCAGGCTCCATCGCCCGACAAGCCTTGTCCTCCATGCGACGGAACGGCGAACACCCTGCTGGCCAGCCATGTGTCCCCTCCGCCCGTTTGTCCTACTACCATCGGGATGACCGTCCTCGGCGCAATCAAGTTCGAGTTCCCATCGGCGTCTTGCACTCGACCAGTCCCGCTGCCGAGCAAGTCAACAATACCGCTAGCTCCGGCCTTGGAAATAGCGAGCGCAGCGTTAGCCGAATGGAAGCGCCCATGAGTACCGTCTACGACCCCCTTGAGTGGGAGCAGGCGCCTCTCGGAATGCTGCGGTCCTGTGTGCGAGTGGATCGCAAAGCCAGCGTCCGCCATCTGGATCACGCGGGACCCCGTGTTAGTGATCCGGTGGATTCGGGTATGGTATGGCGCGTCGGTGTCTGGAGGTGGAATGAGCCAAGTGACCACCTCGACGTCGGCTACAGGTGAGTCGCGCACTTGACCGCATAGGATGCCGACACAATCCGGCACTCACGCCAGGGCTTCCAGGTCGACTTGATGACGCCGTCGTCTGAGATGTACACATCGGTGACTTTCCGCCTGACCAGCCAGAGCTCCCCCTCATCGTCTGACAACGCCAATGTCGAGTCTGGTACGTGCTGTTGCAGACCGAGAGCACCGGTAGGTACCGAGAAACCGAACTGGGCGGAGTAGGCAAACTTGCCGTACTTGGCCTGTGGATCAGCAACAGCCTCTTGATACGACTTGGTATGTCAGACACACCGCTGCTTGTCGCATGGGAAATGTCACTGCTCTGCGGGATCAGCCTTCGTGATTCACCGGATCGCCCGCACTCACTGTCCAGACGACAGACAGTAGGTGTGTCCCGCTGCATGCGTGAAGACCTGCATCCAAGGCTTGATCGGGGTGTATACATCCTGGGTGAATGCATCCGGGTATGGCTCTTCCTCGGCTTGCCAGAAGGCATGAGACTCTGGAAGCGCGAGGATGAGGAAGGTCTTGAGTGCCCAGTACGGCGACTGGGGCGAGTTGTAGTCCTAGCACTCAGCTCAATACATTCATGCAGCGGTGAAAGCCTAGAGGATTGGAGCATCAAGTGGGTGTAGCAACTCACCTCCGACATGAACAGGCTTGGGCTGAGATATCCGATAGTCAACGCCCCATCCCGGTCAAACACCTCTGGCTTTTGGGTGAAATATCGGATAGTACGCAGGATCAAGCCCTTGATGACGCCCCAAGTGAATGGCACAGGCAGCTGCACGTCAGCATCACTCGTGTTAAACCTCTGTACTCACCTCTAGCTCGGCATACGCGACAGCAGAGAAGAAACAAGAAACGGCGAAGCGGTATGTCATGCTCCGGCCAAAGGCTATAGGCGCGCCGTCGGGCGCGAACAGGCGGACGACGAGGGGAAGGTTCTCGACGGCTCGACGACGGTAAAGCGCTGCTCGATCGGGCTCGGTGTCCGCGCAAAGCTTAGCGTAGATGAGCGAGTAGAAGGGTATAGCGAAAGAAGTCGCGTAGTAGTCGTATGCCTTGGTTGTCGAGTTGGGACCGTCAGATGGGAGGCCCTGGGGATTAGCATTGGGCGCTGGTGTGGTCCCTCCGGCTTACATGTTCTCCGTAGAATGACTCGATGTATTCCAGCTCATCATCGATCGCCTTCTGCGAATACTCGCCGCCGTTCAATTTGAGCCCCAGATTCAAGAAGACGCGGAAGACTGCCATCAGAGTGTGACTACGCAGGATCATCAGAGAGGACTCACAGCGCCAGTTGTTGGTCGGAAATTGATGAGTGTTGGCTTGAAGTAGCCATTGATTGAGATTTCTCTTTGCTTGGTCGCTCAGCGGATCCCAGAACGCCTTGGGTGCAATCGCAAGGGTGAACCCCTTGCGTCAGCCGTTGGCCTTGGTGCGATGGGACGACTCACCACTGCGGCCATCTCCACGAATCGCTGGTCCATGTCTATACAGTCTCCCCAGTACTCGTCCTCCTTTGCAGGGTCGCACCCATTGGTCATACCCCTGATCCATGCGTCTTTGATTTGATCGAAGCCGGGCGCATTGGCATCGGCCGCCAAGAGCGGAGCGAGACCCCATAGCGCCCTCGCATAGCCCTCAAACTCGGCAGCGACGTGGTCGAAGTGCGTGCCGGTGTATCCTAGTCGGATACGCGCTCCCCCGGTCGACTGCCCTGCGGACAGGGGGGCGACGAGGTCATGGAGCAGCTGAACCAAGTCTGCGCGCGACCTGACTGGATTGGAGGTGATAGCCTCAACGATGGGTGGGAGCGAATGGCCCATGATGTGTGGATGGGGCCATCGAGTGGGGTGAGCATCGCTGTATATAGCTGCGAAGGGGGACCGGGATGGGGTAGGGGTAACAAGGCCAGCGCGAGGATATAGGGTGGATGGACGGTTCATCCATCGCTCAGACCCGAACCGGCCCGGTCTTGTTGATGGTTGATTTTACCCAAAGGAGCAGGTCGAGTTTCAAGGAAGAGATCAGTCTGGCATACCTGCGTTTTCATATGTATGTGATGGTTACCCCCCGCGCCGCGGAGGGTTGCACCCCGCATCGCTGCTCACTACAGACACTCTGACGAGGTGGATGACCGTCGATGGCCTGTGTCTGGTGCCATGCGTTGATCGCCGTTGAGACCGTCAAACATCCTTGGCGGTGTGCAAGACCACTCTCCGGGTATCACCCAAGATGTATACGTCATCGTTTTTTTCAGCATGATCCTCGCTATATCCTCGTGTTCTGGGCCGTGCTTCCTTCACCATCAC
>JAHXHD010000260.1:0-12521 GCA_019857685.1 Papiliotrema terrestris | reverse complement strand
GTCCCGCCGTCGACGGCGGGACTGTGTAGATGTGCTGTTGCATCGATCCGGGTCCCGAGGCGGAAGCGGGCGCCGAAAACGTCTCGCTCAGCGACAGGGTATCGGGCGAAGTGTATGAGCTGCCGGAACCAGATATGCTGCCGTCGATGCTGGTGATGCCTTCTGGAATGGGGCCGAGGTAGTAGTTTTGATTAGCTTCAGGCGACGGGTTCCATCCTGAGAGAGGGACAGTCGGGTGACTGTTGCGCCATTCGGCGCGCAATCTGTTGTCAGACACAATGCTTGCCGAACATGCAGGAAGGAACTCACTCGGCGGACCGTTCCCACGCCTTCGCATGTGCCCATCGGAGTTCCTGCAAGTCAGCTCGAGGGTATCGCCAGCCGCAAGGAACCTACGTTGAGCGCCTGAATGCAGACAGCGATGTCTTCGGCGCTACCGCCAGCTTTCGCATGCAACAGAGCGGCGTAGTATGTTCCGTCCCGAACAAGACTCGCATCCCATTCGAAAAACCTTTTGATCAGCGCCGCAGCGGACTCGACGATCCGGTCACTCACCTCGTCCCGACGTGCAACCTGACGATCTCCAGGATCTGCCGCGTCTTGACCTCGCATTTGGACTGGGCGATCTCCAGTAGTCGACTGATATTCATCGCCTCGGCAGACGGATCGACCGAATTCGAGTCGACGATGAACGCCACCTCACCGGATCCGGCCACGGTGGTCAGCTTGGCCAGGCGCTGCTCGAGCGATTTCCGTATGACGTTTTGCGCCTCGAAGAGGAAGATCTTCCAGCCGTCCGCGAATCGGATGATCTCGTCCTGGGACGAGTATGTCTGCACGGGCGACAAGCTGCGCAGCGAGTCGAATTCTTCCCAACAGGATTCGAGAGCTTCCCAGGCGGCTTTGACCGCACCGGCGTCGACGTGGCGCCGTCTTTTCGCTGCGGGCCCAGTGAGCGCCTTGTTGATCATCCGACACGCAAGCTGCAGCATGAGCTGTACCCTCGACCTAGACGTTGCTGCTCGACATACCGCAAGGTTGATAGGGGCAGTGGCGAATTTCGCCGCTGATCTGAACGTTGTAGAGTTCATCACGAGCGAGCGGTTATCGACCGAATCCTGCATCGTCTCGAGGTCCTCATCATCCAGATGGAGTCGTCCGCCCTTGAGACCCGTCGTGATTCCCTCATGCACGAACGCATCTGAGATCAGCCCTGATTTTACAGTCGCGGTCGACCATTACTGACACCAGTAGATCCGTATCCTCACCACGTGCATGTTGTGTGCACCCGACTGGTCCGTGCCGCCGTTAGCCCTCGAAGTGGCGGACGGCGCGCCATCGTATCCGACACCGATGAACGAGCAGAGGGTAAACACCTGAGATATCGCAGCCTCGTACATGGCTAGACGCTCCACCTGCGTCGATACTCCTGCGCGTCAGCTCAACTTCAGCACGCTCCGGGCCTGACGAACCCTCCGTCAGTGGCAATATCAACAACAACGCCCGCACGCCGTCCCAACTCGGTTTGCGCATCACGCCGCACTCGTCTATCCTCCTCAGGATGACTTCCAGCACGGCGGCCATGATCGTTTTTCGGCGCGTTCGATCCGCTTCGCGTTTGATCTCCCCCTCGCCGTGCTGAACCAGGTCAATGGGTCCATCCGGGGCGTCGCCACCCTCGGGCACGTCGAGATTTCCGTGCTCGTCGACACCGTACGAAACCGCCCAGGCGTACAACACATGGCAAAGGATGGATCCCTCGGGTCCCATCGCAGCGGCAGTGGGCGGATCGGCAGCCAAGTACCGGCTGACAAACTCGACTGGGTCGATGATCGGTCCTGCGCATGAGTCGCCGTCACGTCATGCATCTGCCACAACGCCGCGTATGCGGATGGTGGACCACTCACGCTGCACCTGCCATCTCCTGAAAAAGGCCGACTCGAAGAAATCTTTCGTGAGGTCCGGGATGACCATATCGTCTTTCTCTTTCCCCTTGCTGGGGCTCCGACTGGGATCCGACACCGCTTCGTCAGGGTTCGAAGCGACCGCAGCGTTCGCCGCCGTCTTGCCGTACAGCATCTCAATCTCTGAAATCCGCTTGCCCCGGCGTAATTGCTTCGCGGCTTTGAGCGGCGCGTATTCGTCACTGGCATCAGCGCCGTTCTGTCAGTACACGAGGGCTGCTTACACGCAATTTGTACCCCGCTCTTGGCAGTTTGTGCAGACCACCTTCTTCCGCCTCGCAGCAGCACTGCCCCTATGCGGTCCAGGGCCCTTCATCCCCTCCTCTGCTGCTGCTTGCAGCTCGGCCGCTTCCTGCCTGTCCTTCAAATCGCATTTCACCCTCCGATGTCGACAGGCCCCACAAGCGGTGAACTGCTGACGAGAGGTCTTTGCGCCATTGTGTGTGCCGTCTTTCCGTCCACCTTTCCCGCTTGGCCCGGCAGGTGGAGCCGAGGACCATGTCGGGGAAAAGGCAGGGATGGCCTGTCCAGCGTGGACGGGCGACGTCCCGTATGGAGGGAAGTAGTCGGTCATTCCACCTCCGGAGCTCGCCGAGCCCGAGTTCATCGCTGGCATCCCGTACGGCGTCTCGTACGGCGAAAGCGATGGTGCAAGTCCGAGCTGATGCTGCGGAGCGAACCCCCCGGCGCCTTGGAGAGATGCGAATTTTGGGTCACCAAAGGGCGACGGCGGAAGGTTGAGGGTAAGAGGGGGTCGGGGCCGTCCATCATGCTGAACTGGCGGTATTTCGTGCGACAGCGGAGGGGGGAAGTAGTGTAGTTGGGGCGGCCCGGGAGTCTGCAGGAACTGTCCACTACCGGACGATGGCTCGGAGTAGTATGCCTCGTTCTGAAAATGGGATGTGTGCCTTTCGGACGGGGTGGGGAATTGTGTGGCTGTCATAGGCGGAGGGGAGGGATCTTCCTTGATGGAAATGTCCGAGAGAGTGTGGCTGAGATTGGGCCGTTGAGCATACTCCAGGTGCGGCTGGGAGTGCTGGATGCCAGGGGAAGGGAGGGGAAATGGCGGAGGTTGGTTTGGATCGTATCCATACTGATAGTGGTTCGACATCTGGCGGATTCAGCACCACCCTCATCGATTGTCGGGTGCCTGGATCTGCAGATCCAGGCATACGAAGTCAGTCAACTCACCGGCGAACGCGATGAAGGGCTGAACTGGCGCGGTGCAACGACCGCGATTCGACTTTGAAGCAGCGACCGCGAGGGGTGTTCCACTATCACGCAGAATGCAAACTTTGTTCAAGGCGTTGAGGTCGGGGAAGGCAGTGTAGTCGTCGGGCACGATATCTGGTGTATGATCAGCTCATCACTGCCGACTTTGTCCACCCCGAAAAGAGAGAAGAGACCGCTTCCGATCACCCCCTGCGGCCTTCGCGCCCAAGCACACACACACACCCACACCCCCCTTTGGCATATTGCACACTAAAGCCCTATCGATCGAGATCTCGGGACAGTTAGGGCCCAAGAACACTCACAATCTACGTCGACATTGTCGTCATGGACGCGCCTGTCGTTGAGATACCAGATTGCGCCTTGATTGATGATTTCTTAGCTCCCGGGGCTTCGATTTCCCGAGGGGCCTTTGAGATCAAAGACCGCCGTGTCCGTGTATGGACGGCTGTCCTCACGTCGCGGTAACGGCGGCAACCGGCTGCAAAGGAAGAGCGCCAGCGTGACAAGGACAGATGCAGAGCCAATCGCTTTGACCGCCGGTAACGTCGGGCCGAGTCTCACGCCTGAGGCTTGAGGACGAGTTGACGAGGTGCCGGGTTCGTGATGGGCCAAATCAGATGATTCGGACACTGGTCGCTATTGCTGATCTTTTCAGCAAATGTAACGGGGATCCGGGGCGAGAACGTTTGATCGTCGGGTACGCAGGGCTTTAGTCGGCGCTGGATTGGGGCGTGTGCTGTCGACTTTGCTGAACGGCCGATAGAATCACGGGGAGCCCAGGTCTGTGCCAGTCAACGCCAGTACCTAAGTATCCAGGGCGAATGATCGGTGGTGTTGAGGGTCGAGTCGGTCGGTGAGTGACCCCACCAAGCCAGGCACCAACTAAAGCTTCCGAGGCTGAAAGAAGCTTGACGGCGGAGACCGGGATATCCACCCCTGGCTATGCGGATCGGTGATTTACGTGTGCTCGGGGAGGAGCGCCGGGCGGGTCAGAGCGGTGAGATATTGCGGTGAAGCGGTGATCACGCTGGTGCGACGGTGCGGTATGGCAGTGGTGGTGCGGTGGAGATGCGATGTTTCGGAGGTGGAGATGCGAACGTCGAAGTGCGGAGTGCGATGATGTTACGAGAGCGACCGATGCCGCCCGGCGCGGATGACCAATTGCTGATGCGATGCCAATCGGGGGATGACATGGGAAAGGAGGCCGGACCTCAGGGGTGGAGGGGTGGGGGAGAGACCAGACAGAGGAGCAGGCGGGCTGGCAGGCCAGTACGGAGCAAGTGGCTATACCACGCGATGAGAGCGCTGCAGTGTGGACCTGGCCATCACAGGCAAGGCCGTGGGCCAGAGACAGGACGCTGGAACTTGCGGTCAAGGGACGGCTGGTACAGGGGACACGTACTCCTGCCGCTGCTGCAGGTGCGATGCGCTGATTGCGATGAATCACCAGGGTCCAGATCTGCAGCGCCGTGCCTTGGCAGCATCAACAGTCCGCTTATTTAGGCAATGGGGCTGGATTTCGTTTTGACGGCATCAGACTACGGACATGGGCGTCCCGGGCGATGTGCCCGTCTGTCCTCTGCAGCTGTCGCCCCCGACCCGCGACCCCCATCGCGACAGTTGTGGTGCTTGGCCGCGTGATTCGATGCAAGGGCGCAAGTGCGCTCGCAACCTTGCGAGCGGGACGACGCGTGTAGGACGAATGTGCCCCCTCCTATACAAGTGGGGTCTCACCTTCCCACACATGGTTTCGATCATCCCGAAACGCCCACGCACGAAGTCGGGTCTGTCTGGGTATGCATCCAGTCCGGCCAGACTTTGGTGAGGTGCTTGGGGGGGGCCAGGGAAGTTTGCGCACAAGTTAGCGCCGTTCCCGAAAAGTGACCTGGTCAAATAGCCTCCGACGGAAACCCGTGACCCGGGTTTGTGGTCGACCTGGTCACGTAAGCGTGACGGCTTCAGGGTGCTCTGATAATAAGCGTGGGCTTAGCACATCCATCTCCTCACGTCAAGCCACCCCCTGTGAGAATTCTCCGATTCTGATCATCTGAGATCGACGTCCTGCCACGCAGGATCGCCTGCTCCCTGTGTCCGTCGCTTCGTGTTCACTGCACGCGGGAAGGGTGTCAGGGCTCATGCCCCCCGACCTCGCGTGTCACATCGTTTTCACGCAATACCACGGCTGTGCGTCGCGCTATGACACACTTTGTCACGGAAAATCGTGGGACCTGACGACAAGCCTAAACTTGCCTCCCGACGCGATGCGAGACCGCGTGCTGTGGCGCTACAAGGCGGGAGATAGGGGTATACCGCATTCTCGCGTGCGCCATCATTTCTCACGGCTATGCTCTACTTAGCAGCCAGGACGTACGCGCTATCCTAGGGGTGTATGTACAATTGCGCACTTGCATGCAAAAAGGCACCGACCAACGTACGAGTAAGCACATTCCAACACAACACTGCGGGTAACAACTTAGCATCCGGCACCCGGCTGAGGTCAGGCCGAAAAGCAGGACAATCGAGCCCGGCTGACATGCTGCGAGTGCGTGGTCGGCTGTCACCTAAAGGGGCACTCTCGATCAGCAGTGCTACCTAAGGATGGTGCCTATTACAAGTGGGCTTTTTACCCGAGCCTCTTTCCGGGCCGTTCCTTGCCCATGTATAAACTCCGCTTCCGCCCCCCTCTATCCCTCAAAACGGCCGCCTCGAACCATCTAAGCGCCAAAATAGCATAACGTGCAAAGAAAAAGATGGGGATGTACTTCCCTTGGCCGAGGATCTGCGTTACGTCCCACTCGGCCGAGGTCACCGCGGTAGATGGCGCGCCCGTGAAAAACGGATTGGCTGCCGTGTTGAAGCCACCTGGACCGTCGGGCGAAGGAGGGAGGCTGGTCTGCGGTGACGGCGTCGACGGGAGCAAGGACCCTCGGACAGTCGGTGGCCGAGCCACCAGTGCTTGTATGACAAACTGTCATAAGCGGATCGTCCATGGAAAGCAGACGACGCCGAGATCTGCCTCAGATACGAGTGGGCTTTGGATCGCCAGGTGAAACCACGTACAAAGGGGTAGATCAGCGCAAACACCGCCATGTTCACAAGAGGCGGACCGAAAGAAGTTATCACCGTCGCGGGCAGGCCGAAGCCGACCATGTATGCAACCCGTTCTTGCAGATAGTCGACTTTACGATCCAGTCCCCAACCTTTCGACGCGAAGGTCGGACTGACATCAGCTCTGACCTCTCGCGCTATGCACTCATCATGACCCTCAAAAACCCACTCGAAGGCGTAGAACGCGTCGATGATGCACATGTAAGCCAGCGAGAGTGGGCGACCAACGATGGGAATCCAGGCTATGGCGTGAGAGACGAGCGTGAAATCCGAGATCATCAGGATGCGCTGTACAGCGGTGACGACCTTGGTTATGACATCGGTGTTGAATGCTGAAGACGAGTTGCTCGACGGGAGAGGAGAGGAGGGCGACGGCTGATGGCGGTATCTGCGATTAGCAAGGCTGAGAAGTGGACAACTCACGAAGGGTGAAGGACGACGTGCGCTCGGCGGGATATGACTGGCGCCCATATTGACTGGAAGCGTTAGCGGGCAGGTCGTCGGATGTCAAAACGCGAGAGTGAGCGTGTGCCTGCATAGTACCGGAAGGACCGATCACAGGCGAGGAATGCGGCTGGGGCGCACCAGCGCAGGAGCTCTAAGCTCGACAAGCGGGCAAGGAGGGAGAGGTTATGGACGGAGGAGGCTTATCATCATTGCGTCAAAGTGCCAGAGAGACGTGTCACCGCGGCGTTGACGTGTCTCAAGTGGTGACAAGCGGCGGTAGGGATATATGGAAGAGGCGGTACGCACATTGACCCAGAAGCACGTCACGAACACCGGCCATGAAAGCAGGATGTTGTACCACAGTCCAACAGATTGCGTACGATGTTGCGCCGTCGGCGACAGAGAGGCCGCCGAAGAGAGGGCCAATGGTGACACCGAGAGTAGCAGTAGGGAAACGAGGTTGATCAGGCTATGGCATTAGCTGGCTCCCTCACCCTACCGAAGCACAGGAGACGAACGTCGACTTGATCACCAGTGTCCGCAGCTCGCGGTCCCTGCAATCAGCTTGATCGCCTCATGCAATACGAAAAGGCCATGACATACCCCCAGACCAGCGACAAGCTCCTGTCCACCCGCGAAGCATCTCCCAAGCCCTTCCCCAGCTTATCCAGACTTGTCCTCGTTATGTCCATCCAGCCGGCTGCACCCTTTCCGCCCACTGCGGGATTCTCTGTCAGGTCGAAAGTCCCTCCAAGCCCAAGACCGTAATCGTTCAGAGGGAAGCCGGGCACCGAAGGCGTATAACCGCTTGGCGCGCCATATGTGGGCCCGCCTGTATTCACGGACAGGCCAGGAGAAGGCGACGGCAGGTTGTAGTGGGCTTTTGCGCCTGATTGTGGAGCCGAGTACAAGTTGGAGGACCCACGGCGTAGCGGCTTGTATGCTGTATTGGTCTTGGGCGGGGTCGAGGTGGATGGTGAGGGCCCAGCCGGCGAGGAGCCGGTGTTGGTCCGCCGGTGCAGCATGGTTTCGAGCTGGAGGGATGGTCAGCCTGAGGCCGTGACGTCGGCACCAAGCGGACGTTACAAAGGCGCAGGAGTATGAGTGGGGGATCGATGTATGAATGGGTGTGTGAATGGGGTGGATGGGGGTAAATGAATTGTTGTTGTCGCGGCGATCGCCTCTGACGCGCGTCATCATTCCTCCCTCGTCGCGTCAAACGTGTTCACAAGAGACATGTCTTGAATGCATCGACAGAACTCGGTCGACTTGTCGCTTGGAGATGTAGACGGTCAGCCGCCTAGTTGATCTATGCATGTCTAATTTCGTTCGGACTCAAGCATGTACCTCTATTCTTCCTCCTCGCCTTCTTTGACGCGACGATTCGGGTACAACCAGTAGTTCTGGACAATGAAAACGACGTCAAACACCACTGAGAGCAGGGACAATCCAAGCTTGGCCGGGTTGGCGATGATCCCACTCGGGTCGTGCTCGATGAAGATCGCGGAGATGACCAGTTGCGCGAAAGAGAGGAATGAACCAGTGAGATCCTGTCATCTCAGCGATGCCTTCGTCAATTGTGCCCGTCAGCTCACAAGGAGGATGACCCAGATCGCCAGGCCCTCGGCGCTCTTCAGCCGGTAGTTGAGCAGCGCCTGCGGCACGTATTTGACCGTGGTGATGATGAGCTTGAGCGTGGAGATGAAGTACAGCCAATCCAGGAACTCTGCCTTGCCCGTCCATACCAGCCCGGCCGAGACCAAGGCGGCGGTCGTCATCGCTGCCAGCAACAGTCGGAGGGGAACGGATGGCTTGTGCGTTGAAGTCGGTATGGCCAGATCGGCCGCGGTCGACGGGTGATCCAAAAGCGGCCGCGATTCGTCGTCGTCGGCCGACTTCTGTTTGTTCTTCCACGCATAGTAGATGACCTGCCCAAGAGTGATGGATGAGATGACGAGGGCGTGCAGCGAGAACGCGAGGTCGGACGCAGAGATCTGCGGAAGGTGGCCGTTATGACGGGCTTGGTACTGCCTTCTCGCGGTCGGGTTGAAATACACACCCCAATTCCAGATCGTGAGCGTGAGGAAGCCGATCGGGTTTACGATGATCATATCGGCGGACAGGCCCGTCGTCCTGCGGTCAGTGTCTGGTCGTCGATCGTAACATGGCGGCTGCTCACTTCTTGCGCTTATAGTTGAGGATGATTTGCGGGTAGAAAGACACGGACCAGGCCGTAAAGTACCCGACACCCGTGAGGGCGACAATTGCCCTGACGAACGGGTGCGAGTGGTCATCAACGCCTTCCAGCATCGTTGGGGAATATTGTTCGAATGGTTCGACCCGGGTCAAGTCGAGACGAGCTGAAGCAGCGACAGCGAGTGTATATACATGTCGACTTGAGCTCGGCGCCTATATGTGCAGCGCGTGGTGCGTGAAGTGATGACCAAGAAATGGCCGCAGGCGACAGACATCATTCACGCCCAAAATGGCGCTATCACAGCGGCAATTTCCGATCAAAACCGGGGCACCACCCCACATCGCCTTCGGTCCAACCGTCCAATCCAAGCCGCCGCCGATCGCTTTCCCTTCCTTCTGCCATGCTCGTTTCCGAACAACGACTGCGATGCTAAATGCAGACATGCATCTCGACGAGCAGACCGTGTCTTCTGTATTCGACCGTCATTCCCATGTCATTCACTGACTCTTGTCGAATTTCTCACTTGCAGGAATGACGCTGGCACCTTCAGCAACGACGGTCTTGAGCGAGCGATATGTCCCCGTCATCCCCGACGAGTTCAAGATATATGAGTGAGCCCGTGGACAGACGTAGCGAGAATGCACCTGACGATAGCTCGTACACCGTCGACCCAGAATGGCAGATCAGGTTCACCATAATCTGGACGAGCGTGCTTGCATTGTCGACGTTGCTTTCCGCGCCGTACATATACAAAACTCTGCGGCGAGGCGAGTACTTCAAGACGTTGTTTGTGAACGAGCGTCCAGCGGAGCAGCCTTCAAGCGAAACATCCGCTTACTCCTCACGCCCGAGTCAAAGCGCACGCATTGGGTCAACAGCTCGCATCGGCCTGATCCCACGCGCTCTGTACCAGAGCGTGGCCCTGCGGTCTGTGGCAATACCAACAGTCGGAAACGGAAAAGGGCCAAGGCGCTACCTATCACTCGGCCTCGGACAATGCCTCGCCATCGCCGTCTACCTCGCCATCTCCATCATCTGCTTCACAGTCGGCGCGGAGCTCCTGCAAAACTCCAACCGGCCAGGTGGGTAGCGGCGCACCTTCAACCAGTAGCTCAGGGCTTAATCGCAGGCTTCGTCGCCCTCGCCCAGCTTCCACTCATCGTCCTCCTCTCCCTCAAGTCGCCTCTCCCTTTGCCCATATTCCTCCCCACCTTGTCGTACGAGCACTACAACTTCCTCCACCGGTATGCAGGCCGGACGCTCTTCCTCCTCGTTACCGTTCACGGCTCCATGTGGATCAACCAATACCGCACCACGAACCAGATGGACCAGGTGTGGTCGGACAAGTCCAAGAGAGGAATGATCGCGTATGGGATCATGTGCGGCATCGTCTTGACGAGCCTCAAGCCGGTGCGAAGGACATGCTACCAGATTTTCTGGTTGTCGCATCTCGTGCTGTTCACGGGCTTCTTTGCCGCCATCAGCTACCACACGCCGTATGCCGCAAAATGGGTGTACCCTTGTGTGGCTATCTACGGCTACGAGTGAGTTGGCGTTGTTTCACACGGGATTCAATGGACACTAATACCAGCTTCACCGTTCGTATGCTGCGATACAGAGTGAAGGATGCGATCATCGTGCCTGTGGATGAGACTACGACACTTGTGTGTTCGCATCGGCCTCCGCATGGAGCGAAACTAATCTTAGATTCATGTCCCAGACTGCGGCTCAGGTTGGAAGCCCACCCAACACATCTTCCTTCGCGTGCTCCGCGGCCCCGGCATATTCGAAGCTCATCCTTTCACCATCACAAACGCCCCCAGTCTGCCCGGCCCTGCCTTGAGACGGAGGGGCATCACGCTTTACGCGAAAGCTGCTGGAGATTGGACGAAGCGCCTCCATGCTCAAGCGACCAACATCGCTGCGTTCGAGCTCGGCGAGGACATATATGAGCGGGAAGCGTTCCTCAAACTTGAGAAAGAGGGCCAGGTGGACGCAGCGGAACATCCCGGCAAGCGCGTCGCGGTGGTTTTGGACGGACCGTATGGAGGGCTGAAGATCGATGTGGGGGAGTATGGCAGGGTGTTATGTTTGGCGGGAGGGAGCGGTATCACTTTCGCCCTGGGCGTGGTTGAAGCTGCGATATGCGCTCGATCAACCGGCGTCGTACACACCGTGGACGTCGTGTGGGCTGTTCGTGAGGCTTGTGAGTCGGTTCGATTGCGAGTCTGAGCAAGAGCCGCCAGCTGATCTACAGCGCTGGTCAAAGCCCTGAGCCCGACTCTGGTCTACCTTCACCGTACTGCACGCTCCATCGGCCTCGGGCTCAATCTCCATGTCCACTTGTCCGACAGTCCAAGTGCCTCACCCTCAGATTCTGCTGTGCTGTCCACGCAACTGCCCCCGGCGACCGTGACACACCTCTCCCGCCCCGACGTTCCGACCATCGTCATGGCTGCAGCACTGAACGTCAAGCTGCCAGGGAATGGTGGGGAGGAAGCGTCGCCAAGCGGATTGGCGGTGGTGGCTTGCGGGCCCGAAGGACTCGTTGCCGCGGCGCGCAACGCCGTCGGGGCCATATCCATCCCGCACAAGATGGCCGCGGGGGGGATGAGCTTCCATGGAGAATGCTACTCTCTGTAGCGAATTAGACATTGTATGAACGTACGTGACCTCAAGCGGCCGCATCTGGATGTGCATTTCACAGTGATGGACTGACTGCGTATGCTGCTCACATGCTTCGACGCAGACAGCTTGCATCGGTATCGGTGAGTACCTGCTGCCTTTCGCTTGGATGAATTGCTTATCGTAGTTGTCGGGCAAGTCCGAGACCGGCAGGCCGGACGACATTGATCCCGTCACTGACCGCTCCGCCCTCGTCGGGCCCATCCTCTCTTCTCATGCTCTCCACACCTCCCGCAAGCGCTGTCCGCCAAGCTGCAATGTGCACACCCGGACGGCCCTAAAGTGGCCCCGATTCGCCTGGCCGCGTGAGTCATGCGGCGGGCACGCCCTCGACGGCTATGCGCCGGTGGGCGCCTTTTTCAGGCACTATCTGCACAAATGGGATGCCAAGACATTGCCACATGCTCCCTTTTGGGTGAGCGATCATGGTCCGCAGCGCACGGCCTGGACGACGCTGACGATGAGCTCTCGGCAACAGTCCTGCGACGCCGTGCATTGGCGCGAATAGGCGACGTCCGTCGGGTGTCCCGATCGATGCTGCTCCCAAAGTCTGCACTCCCGTCAAGGGACCCTTGTCACCCTCGTTCCTACTGATGGCTTGTCATCGTGAGACAGGCGGTGTCATCAGCTTCATGACCCGGGCCAATCCTTGGCTAACGAGCCCGTGAGTCGGCTGTTCGGTCGTATGTCCACCCGAGTGGCTGGACGCCGCTTATCTATTGTTCGAGCCCGAACCCCATTTCTGGCGGCCCGGCTGTCCATATGCGGCCTTTTGGGCGTCTAGAGGCATATATAAGCTGAACTGGCAGCAACGACGACCTGCACATCTCTCCAGCATGAACCCCCTCTCACTCTTCTCCCTCCTCCCCCTCCTCGCCCTGCTGGGC
>JAHXHD010000259.1:0-24807 GCA_019857685.1 Papiliotrema terrestris | reverse complement strand
GAAGAAGGGCGGGTGGGTCGGTCATGACGCAATGGAAGGGGACATTTCGTCGGGGCTCCAAGACCGCGGCTTCGGCTGCCTCCAGTGGCTTTTGATCGCCAGTCCGTTGCCTTGTCCTGCAGGTCCCAGGCCGTGCAGCGTACTCATCACACCGGGACCGGCCATCACGAACAAGCACGCAGGTCATGCCTGGTCATGTTCGTTCCGCGCCTGTGTCAAGCATTGAGAGCGTGGTGGGCGCCGTTCTCGCAATCTTCCCGCGCCATTGCTGTCATCCGGCCGATCGATGCTCCAGCTTACTGACCCATCCTGCCATGCATGATCACCTCCGTCCTGTCGTGAGTCGTCGGGAGCTGTGTCGGCAGTTATGCGCCTCCTCGGTACCCGAGCCAGGCAGTGAAGACCCATCTCTGTCTGCATCCCTCGTCATCGAATCTCGGCGAAAGCGCCACAATGCCATGCATACAGACGGTCGATGTCGAGTTGACAAAGAACGGATGAGAAGAAATTTATATCCATGTATAGGGGAAAGACTGGGCAGGAGCTGTGTAGTCCAGGTAGGCTTGAGCGGGGCGGCCGATCGGTAGACTGCTTGGCTGGTCCCTGACGAGCCGCGTCGTAGCGCTTCACTCGTAGACGGCTTTGAGGATGAAGTTGGTGATGATCGCCGCTGACACGTGAGCTCCTTCCGTCGTCGATACAAGCTGGATCGCTTACCAAGGAGACAGAGACATAATATGGTCTTGGGTCAGCAAGGGCTTGATAACGCCAAGGAAGATGGCCTCAGACTCGCCGGGACCCGTGGCGATGCGAAGGAGACCAAGAGGGTGAGGGGGGAGAAAGAACGTCAAACTCACGGGGCCAAGACGGTCGTCGTACGGCGCACCGGTTCGCAAGCGGATCGAACGGGCTCGCATTTGGTATATCGTCAAAGCGTAAATCATGACCGCCATAGCTGCGTGTCAACGCCGTTTTCACCGCGCGAGCAGCGATCGTTCGCCCAGCGTAGCCCCCTTCAATCCCGCCGTGCGTTATCTTTTGTAGTCCGAAGGGGAACATGAGGAGCGGACGAGCAACCGACCCGACACTCACCGATGATGGTGTACATAGCTGCGGAGATCTTGCCGACCTGCGGATAAGCCGCGCCCACCACCTGGAATGCCCGCTCGACACACCTTGTCACCGAAGTTGAGCAGGCCGACGGCAAGACCGCCGAGGACGACCGCGAAGTGGAGCCATGAGAGGAAGGTACGTCTGTGGACGGATCACGAAAGATACGTGGGCGAGTGGACGGAGTGGAGAGGGGTCCGAAGCGTATCACGGTTGACGAGTGCGAGGTGAGCGGAATAGCATGAGGTAAAGGGGTCAAGATATGATCAGCGGGTGTCGCAATCGCACGACCTGTTCCGACTCGACCCACTCGTTTGCGAAGAAGACCTTGGGCTCGACCCGTACAGGCAAGGCGATCCTCTGCTCGTCAGCGGCGCGAAAGGCTCATCGTCGCGGAGCTTGCCTTCTTGGCCGTTCGTTGCAGGAGCGGTTGAGTCGACATGATGTTGCGGCAATGGGAACGGATCGGAGTGAGGTAGCAAAAAGTTGAGAAAGGCGAGGAGCGATAGACGTCAAGTGGGCCGGTGTGAGATGATGCGAAATGATGATGTCGAACGTGCGTGAAGAGTCCTCTCCAGACTGGCTGGCCGGAGATCGCTCATTACGGCATCGTATGCTCGTCACTTTCAGATTTCTCAAATTACTACAAAGGGAAGGTGGCGCGGTATGAAACATGTGCACGGAGATGAACGTATAGTCCGCGGCGGTCAAGGTGCCAGTTCGCCCGAGTTCCTTGCGAGGGCGAGTCCAGTAGGCTCGAGTGACAGCTGCTTGCAGCAACAACCTATTCAAGACTGTGCAGTATGGCGCAACCATCCCAGGCAGACATCTTGGCAGCGCTCCAGGCACAATCATCATCGTCACGGAAACGGCCCGTAACAACGGCATACACAGACCACGCCGACCCTTACACCGCGTTGACGACAACCACGGCATCCGGCAGCGCTTCCGGCTCGAAGCAGAATGCAGCACGGCTATATTGCCCGCGCGAGGGGTGCGGTAGTCTGATCCTCCTCGAGGAGACCGCAGAATGGGTCACCGCCGAGGCCGACGCCGTATGTTGTTGAATCAACTTCCGCCCCGAGGATCGTGCTGAAGACAGATCCCAATCGAGGACAAATCACCCTTCACCCCTTCACCCGCCCTCCCGACGTGCTCGCCAGAGGCAGACAGTCTGACCAAGCCAGGAGGGTACTGGCGTATAACTGGCGGCCCCATGGCATTCGAAAATATCGGCTATTCGCGCTCGGGCGACATCGCCTTGCCTTCGACGGCACCCGGCATGCAAGAGGGCAAGGAGAGGAAGGTCAAGTGGTTGATCTGTGCCGAATGTGACCTGGGACCCGTGGGATGGAGCTTCGAAGGTGGGCAGGATAGCTACCTGGCGGTGGATCGGGTGAGATATGGGGAGAAGAAGTGAGGTGGTGGAGAGGGGTCAGGGTGTTCCGACCGTGCTGGAGGGACACTAGAGATAGTACAGTTGTGCATAGTATGCCATGCCCGACCAACATTTCACTTGCGGATCTGTCCTTGACACGCCTTTCTCCAAGTTGCGGATTCATGCCGGTTAAGCTGAGTGGCCTTGGACGGGCAAGGTCCCACCGCCCACCTGCACGATCGGCCATCGTGGATTCTAGCATGTGTACTGTGCACGTATAAGATGAGCTACAATATGATAAGCACCTCCTCGCTCCGTTCATCCTTCCTATGATCTCTTTCCCTAGCAGATCTGACCGTTCTGCGCACCATCCAATCGCATGCGTGTCCTCTGGCCGCGCATCTCATCGTATCGCTACCCATCGATCTCCAGAACTTCCTCCCTGCCCTCCCTACCTGAACCCTTCGCCCTCCCGAGGGCTCGCTCAAACTCACTGACCACCCGACTCAAGACCTGCACCTCCTCCTCGACGCCCACGCCAATATGCTCCCCCGCGCCCAGATGGAACCCCATCATACTCGCATCGAAGAACCCAATCTGATCCCTGAACCCTTTGATACCCAAGCGCGTCTCCTCCAAATCGCGCACAAGAGTCGAGATCGAGCCGATCGTCTCGTCCGTGAGCCGCAGATCACGGGCTATAAGCTGCTCCTTCGTCGGGTCCCCGCCAACTACGAGGTGCTTCGCCGCGTCCAGGGCGGGTCGCCAGCCCGGTGCGCGCTCGTGTGCGCGACGAAGGTCCCCGCCGATCGTGTTGAGCTCAGTACGAAGGGACTGGCCTTGTACCGAGCCGCGCTGAGCCAAAACGTGGGCTTTGGACGCGTGGATATGCAGGTTGGAGAGGGTGTCGGATAGACGCTTTAGCACGGAGTTGAGGCGGTTGGACAGTTGCTGCGTGCTGGGCTTTTTCGTTGGTGGGAGCTCGAGAATGCGTACGAGATCGGCGAACTGCGATCAGATCCGGCAGAGGATCCTACGTTTACGGGGAATGTCGACTCACCTCCCATTGCAGCCAGGTGAAGCCGTCGATTGCGAGCGCGTTGGTCTCGACCAGCTCGTCCGATAGATCCCTTGCAAGATTGCCCAGCTGGCGGTGAGCTGGTCCGCAGGATCGTCTGCAGCAGAACTCACTTCGTACAGCCCCTTCGACACCACATCCTTCTCCTCCAGGTTTGACCCAACCTGAATCGCCGCGCCCAGCTCCCACACCCTATCGTCAGTGCTGATTAATCCCACGCATGCAGCTACTCGACGTACCGGACGTACTCCAACCGCCCCATCATACCTCCCTCACTCAATGTCGCGATGCTCTCGAAGATATCCCTCGCGCCCTGCGCCTCCTTCGCCATCCGTCTAGCCACCTCCGCTACATTCACCTCCGGCTCCCTTTTGCCCTGCCACCACTGTCCCGCCAGCGTCGCGTTGAAGTACGAGATTGTGCATAATTGACCTGTAAGGGCACATGCTGGTGTCGCGAGGAGTTTTAAAGGAGAATAGGCTATACTCCTGCCAAGGGCGATATCCGACGTCGAGGGCGATATGAGCCAACGCGGCGTGAGCAGGCGGACCGTCCGCCCGGGGAGGTAGTACAAAGCTGGGGGGATGAGATTGTTGAGGCGGTACAGAATATAGCTGGCCCCGAAGAGAGCGAGGAGCGTGAGGAAGATGTAAGGGTAGAACGGACCGAGGATGGTGTGGATAATACGTATCAGGCCGAGGAGGGCATTGAAGGCGATGGAGGCGGTCTGGGAGAGTATTGACGAGCCCTGGGTCGTGTCATCGAACTGGCGTGGAGGGCGAGAGAGATTGGGGCGCGATGAGGGGCGAGCGAGCTTGGGAGACGAGACGGGCGTGACTCTTCCCGGTGTTGACCGAATGCCCGGTTTACGAGGCGTCGAGCTGCGCGCTACGTGCTGCCGAGGCTGGAATGTACGTTGTCGTATGCTCCGACTCTGCTCGCTGGCAGCTTCGATGTCCTCTGCTTCTCCATCGCTCTCCCAGTCCGCTCCGTCATCCACGGCCACCGATGTCGTCTGTCGCTTCGCCTTGCTGGACGGGCGAGACGGAGTAACAGGCGCGGCCAGGGCCGGACCGCGCGGGTTGTTGGGTGTTCTACGACGCGAGGTGCCCGTGTCTGACATGTCGGTCGGATGCTGTAGCCGGCATGGATTAGGTCGACAGTCGACACGACAAGAAAGATGAGCTGCGTTACGTGTCAGGTTCCGAAATATTGGATATATTGGATGCGGTCATGGCGTGGCATCGACGAGTACGGTGGCGACAGATGTGGAGGCGGGGCCGGTTACAAAAGCTCCTGAATGGAAGTCAAGCAGTGGGAAGACCGATCACTATACACCCTGAGTTGGAAGCGTCACAGGTACGCTTTCACCTGCGGACCCGCGTCTGGGGTCACCTTTCTTCCTGCTCAGGGGTGCTCCAGCCGATAAACTCGTGCCGGTCTTGGTCTTGCATGGGAAAAAAAACATTGCACCAAACATCGATCGTCGTGCAAGCAAGAGCGGAAGTGGTATGACCCTTCGTTCCCGCATCGTCATTCCCATCATCTGTACCATCACCACCATCCGCACACCTCTCGACGTCATTTGGGGTGCACACAGTCTGGGAAACCAGCTTGAAACGTATTTCGGCATCCGGGCTCAACCACTTTTCTGATCAAACACACCAGCTGCCCCGCTCCACGGGCGTTTGTCACGCCCCAACAAGCCATTCTCGTACGATCCTCGACCCGCTCTCGCCGCTATATCAGCTTCTCAAACGCTCTGCGCCCGCATATTTGCCGTACTGCACGCCATACAGCTCGCATTAAGCCAGCGTTGATCGCTGCCACAACTGCCGGCACCGCGTCCAAAACCAAATAATCAGGGAAACGAGTCCAGACCAGCGCGGACGGTTAGACGCTAGCGGCGCGCAGTCCAGCAGACACGATGAACATCTCAACCACCATCTTGAACGCTACTGCAGCTATCATCTCCCCCACAACGACCAAAGCGCCCCGATCGGCTCTCACCCCCGTGCATGGCGCTCCGCTTGCCGCGGACCCAAGCCTCGTTCCACCTAAATACCTATCCCAAAAGTCCAGCTCGGCCGGGGTCACGCCTTCAGAAACATCTTCGAGCCCACCTATCAGCTCGACCGCTTCGTCTGTGAACCTCCACCCGGCGCGCGTACCGCCCCCGGCCCTCAACCTCGTGCGCTCTCCGCCCTCTCAGCTGCTGGACGCGCCGGCTCGTGCCGCACTGAACATGCCTAACAGTATGACGGCGCCGGGACAGGCGAGGGCGGTCCGCGGCGGCGAGGCCAAGACGCCCGAGTACGAGATCGACGTGGAGGAGTACGGCAGGGGGAGCGCAAATGGAAACGGTGTACGGATGGGAGGAGAGTGGGGAGGAGGGAACCGGGGAAGATCAGAGGAGGCCGTCCCGCTACTGGCGCCAACACCCATCCGGCCCGGCCTTTCGCGGTCGTCCTCAGCCGCTTCAACCACGTCGAACAGGGGAATCTTGCGTCGAATATTCATCGACCGCGCGACGACCCCCTCTCAACATCTCACTCGACCCACATTTCCCCCTCCATCTCTATCGACCTACGCGCCGCAGCCCCCCTCCCCACTCTCACTCACCGCAAAGATCAACCTGTTCATCAACCAGGCAATCTCCATCGTTCTGTCAACCTTCTTCCTCGCATTCGTCGTGTCGTGGGCGATGTCCGTCGAGATTGCCAGGGCATTGCCGCGGTGGATATGGCCCGGACCGGGCAAGAAGTTCCCGTGGGACGATGAGAAGTACTGGAGGAAGGAGGGGAGGAAGATCTCCAAGGAACCGAGGGACTACGCCTTGCAGGTCGGAATGGATATCGAGAACCAGGTGGTGGAGACGGACGACGGATACTTCCTCAGGTAAGAACCACAGGATTGGATCTCGTCCCGAGAATGACCGTGCTGACGACAGGGTGCACCGCGTGATCGACCCAAAGCACACGCAGCGCCCTGACGGTCGTGGCGGATTCCCTGTACTCCTCCTGCACGGCCTCTTCCAGTCCTCCGGTTCGTTCGTCACGTCCGAAGACCGCTCTCTCGCCTTCTGGCTCGCAAGGCAGCACGGCTATCAGGTGTACCTGGGCAACACGAGGGGCATCTTCGATATGGGCCATCGGAACTTTAGCAGGAACGATCCGCGCTTCTGGGGTGAGTGCCGCTATGGCGCGCGCCGAGTTGCCCAGCTCATGTCCAGATTGGACGATCCGCGAGTTGGCGATGTACGACCTTCCCGCGTTGGTTGAGCACGTGCGCAAAGAAACAGGCTACGACAAAGTGAGCTTGCAGCATGCTGCCAGAATCAACACGAACCAGGACTCACGCTGACCACTATAGATCGCGTTCATCGGCCACTCCCAAGGCAACGGCCTGGCTTTCATCTCCCTTTCGCTCGGCATGTGCCCCTCGCTCGGCAAGAAGCTCTCGGTGTTCATCGCTCTCGCGCCGGCTGTATACGCCGGGCCGCTTACCACCGGGTTCCCCTTCACCCTGCTCAACCGCCTGGAATGGTCCACGTGGAAACGATTCTTCGGCGTGCTGGACTTTATACCCCTCATGCGGTGGGCGTACGATTATGCCCCAGCGAAGCTGTTCGCCGTCCTTGGTTACACGATGTTTGCCTTCTTGTTCTCCTGGACTGACACGAACTGGTGAGTTGCCGCCCATGCGTATACCATCCGTCGGAGACACGCCTGGTTCCCTCGATGTGCGCCCACTCACTCCAGGCTCATCCGCCGCAAGACCAAGATGTTCCGCTTCACGCCCACGCCCGTCTCGTCTGCAAGCATATTCTGGTGGTGCGGCAAAGGCGGCTTCGCCGATCGCAAATGCACGCTGGACGATACACTCGAAAGATGGTTCGACGAGCGTTTCCCTCCCCTGAGCATATACCACGGCGGCCGGGACTTCCTCGTCCTTGCCGAGCCGCTCATCGAGCGCATGCAGAACAAGGAGAAGGACGTGAAAGTCATCAAGGTGACCAAGCTGGACAAGTCCGAGGTGAGCGGAACGCAAGTCATGACCCAAGAGAGAGGAGCTGATGATAGCACTGCGACTTCTACTGGGCGGCCGAGGCGGTCGAGTGGGCGTACCGGTCCTTCGTCGGTGAGTGCGGCGTTGGTGCAGCAGGATGAAAGGCTGATGATAGATGATATTGAGAGGACGCGGCCCAAGTACCCGGAGGAGCTAGAGGAGACGACGCAGGATGATGAGGGCAATGAGCGCTGATTCACATGAGCAGTCTGATCGAGTGGCACCGATACGGGCATATGATTGATATACGGGTTTGCCTATAGAATGTTGTTTTGCTGTCACACTTTAGATGAACATCGTCACACTTTAGATAAACATTCCCGATCGCAACCCCATGACTAGCGTCCTGCGACGTCACGCCGAGCTGTCGGCTGGACTGAAGGCCGACTGTTGCGCGTCTGCCCTTCGCACAGTATGCTTTCGCTGAAACGCCCCGCCCGCCGCATCCTCTGCTTGACCTCTCGAGGGAGTCCTGCGCTCCACATACGATCGCAAAGTGACCTCCGAAGCTCTTTCCCTTGATTTGATCCCGATAAGACCTCACGCGTGAGACAGCAAACCGCTCAGAGCAGGCGCCCCATTCATCGCTCTCCTTGCTTGCTTGCTTGCATTGGAGGAGCCCGCTGGAGGCTCAGGCGGGGCCTGCGACGCGCGACGCTTCGATTTCTCGCCCGGAATCTCATACATTGACAGTTTCTTCTAGACATCCCTGAACAACAGCACAGCACTGGCAATCCATTATGGGGGCCGTGAAAGGATGCTGTCATATGGTGAAGCCCAGGTGCCGTGGAGGGAGGGCATAGACGACATATACAGCCTTCCCCGCGTCTTTGTGTCGCGCATACGCTCGTCTCCACGCTATGTCACAATCAGGCAGAGCTCGATCTGACCCACAACCTTCCAGGGACTCGGCCAGGCCAGGCCCATTCAGCTCGCAGGCGTACGGCAGCCAATACCCGTCGGACGGTCAGGGTTCGTGGGATCGTGGGGCAGTCTGGGACGCCGGACAGAGCGCGCCCGTGAGCCACTGGAATGAAATCAACGCATGAATGGCAGTCGCTGACTACGACAGAGTTACAGCCACATGGGTGAAGCGCCTTCCTACTGGCAGGCCTACACTGGAGGCGACGGAACCCTGCCCTCCGGCGCCGACTTTGTGGCCGGGACATCCAGCAGGACTCCACTTCCTGCCGGCTTCGCTTCTGCAACATTTGCACAGGACAGTGGCAGGACCTACGAGTTCGTCAATGACACGCCCGGCAAGTATCCCTACGATTACGGAAAGCCATCCCACTCCCAAACAACCAACAGAAGTCAAGCAGGGCAGGGCAAACCCCTCACCTGGATCACTGAGTCCGGCCCGCCACAGCGCGTAAGTACTCAGATGTGGTCTGCGCGGCACGAGCTGAAGCAGCTTCTGATTACTTCCCTTTACTGGTCAATACACCCCTCCATGTGACGCTTACCCGAGCAATCTTGGCCATCCACGCTTGAATTACACGTGCATCTCGTATTCGGCGTACAGGACTCTGAGAAGCTCAAGCAAGTCCACCGCCACAACAATAACGTCCGCATGGGAAAGGAGGGTCGTGACGCCCGGGGAAGATTCGCGGCGAGGGGAGAGAACAAGGGCACAAGCAGAGAGACGCATGCATGATGCATAAAGGGCTTCTGGGTGCAGCTTGTCGGGGGACTTACGATTCAGAGTCTATGCACTGTATCCACCTCTCTCTGTCAGCATGGGCGGTCGTGGCAAGAAAGGCCTAGATTACGCACCGGCGAGTGGCGAAGGTCTGTAAGACGCGTCCGGTTCCGGTCTAAAAGACGGGCCCTTCGTACGCAGCCATCTCGAGGATGGAAATTAACGTGTTGTACATTCCACGCATGCGGAGCGCAGCAACCTACCTTTCGGGTGGCGCGAGGACTGCCGGGGTGGCAGACTGTGTGCGCGAGGTGGCGAAGGTCTCTCGGCTCACAAGACTTTCGAGACCACATGGCATTCCATCACTCCTGGCCACTTGATGTCGCGATCGGTGGATGCAGAGTACGAGAGAAAAGGCGTGGAGAGCTCGGTCAACCGAGATGCTTTGAACCTGCACGAATACTGAGACCATGCCGACTCGGAAGTTCTGGCTCTGTGGTGGTTGCTGCAGACTGCATGGGAGCTACATCGGGGAGAGCTCTCGGGTGGGGAAGCATACGCCTCAATCATTCGAACTGCATCGCAATTATGGCTGCTTGTGGCAGGCTAAGCATCCCAGTGATGTCGCGCCCTCCCGTTCGGGGACTGACGTAGAGCACGGCACCGGCTCTGTACCCTCATGCACCGGACCGGCGTTCGAAACATCCGGCGGAGAACCATCGTGAGCGAAGCAGCCTGCTAACGCCGACACAACAGAGCAGTGGCAGGCCCGCCAGGTTCATCAACTACACGGCCGGTCAGCCACCATCTGACAGACATGAGGAGTTCTTTCATGGCGCCGGGCCACCCTGAGTCGGCGAGACTCCGTCCAAGGACCTCGCCTGGATCTGCGGGTCCGGTGCGGATCAGCACAATGTAGGTGACTGAGTGATACTGAACTGAAGCGGGCTGACCTAGTGCTGCGGACCGCTCGGACGCTGTGCACTATCACATCCCTGTCATTTCTACTGATTGCCTTTTGCACCACGTCCGCTTGTGGCATCCGGCCTTGAAGTGTAGCCTAAAGATAACATCACGGAGATCCACTGTCCCACTGCTCGAGTCTAGACCGCAAGACCCCGGCCAAATCGGCAGGGCAGGTCTGTCATGGCCCGAACACCGGAGACTGCAGCCGAGTAACGGCGCCCGTACCTGGTGTGACCTGAGCCCGGATCGCACTACCGGATAGTCGGGTTCAGGACTTATGCGGCCGGGGCTAGTACCTCGTTGCCCGACCTTACATATATAAGGGAGTCCTGCCGGTACTCATAGCCCCTCGAAGAATGTATCTTGTTGTCAACTCATAGACATCACTTCTCTAGTTCACCTCTACATCAGGATCGACTCTACGCAAGGCTACGACAGTAGTGAGACTTGTACGTCTCTGACAAGGTCCATATCTCGTGTGGGCCCCCTTACGAGGACCAGGTAGAGACAGGTCCAATGCATGAGCAATCCATTGTCCGAGAACGATCTGTGAGAGTCAGGGTAGTGTCTGCGCCCATTCCGCTCCTTTCATTGAAAAGTAGCACGGCAAGAAGAGACCGCGAAAGCTGAGAAGCAGGCAGTGGAGCTGCTGCAGCATGCGGTCTTCTGGCGAAGCGAATGCTGAGCAGGTCACCTCGCTCCATGACACGGGCCTTCGATAGGCCTTCTTCGAGAGCCGTCAAACTGTTTATGAGCTTCGAGGAAAGGGCTGAGATCTCCGCCGGAGACGCGGCCGATCGAGCCTGCCCCAGCCCCAAGGGTATAAATGGCGAGTGGTCTTCAATCGATGAACGCCCATTTCCGTCTTTGCTTGTTCCGACAGATTCGACTAATCAGTTAGACATGCGGCAGGGGTTCTCAAGCTCATCGCAAGGGAGATTCTCCCATACAGAGTCATCACAGCACCCTGCAGGACAAGCGATGCCTTCGCAGCCTGCGCCAGAACGAGGATACAACCTCAGCGACCAATCAGGTCACCCGGGCACACAGTCTCATGTTGTCCCGACAGCGGTGGTAAGTACGGTGCAATGTGTCGGTCTTTCTCGCAAGGTCGCGGTTCAGTAAGCGGATCGTTGGCTCACGTTCGCAGCCACCCACTGTTCCACAAGCATGCACCCACACTGCCTGCCAAGACACGTACGAGGGGCAGCGTTCACTTCGAACATGCGTGACGTGTGGCGAGCAATGGCTTCTGGGACCCATCAACAATTTTCCAGCACCCCCGGTCGAAGTTCCGAACTGGTCATTCCCAGAGTCGTTTCACCAGGTTAACACGAACCCTGTACAAGGCACGGAAATCTACGACCCCCACGCGCCAAGCTACAGCCAAGTCACAGATATCTACTACGCTCGACCCATCTGGTACGGTCAAGGCGGAACAGGGATTCCGGGGCCCGGCAGCCAGTCCGGGACACACACCACGGCACAAGAGGACCGCCGAGAGGAAAATTCCACACTCGCGAACCAAGACACATTGCCGATCAGGGAATCTCGATACTCATTCCATTGCGGTGGGCCAACCACACGTCCTGAAGAGGTGACTGAGCCCAAGACCTTCCAGTGGATCGAGGTCCCAGCCAAGAAGGTACGTACACGCCCGGTCGGAGGTGTCACTTGCTGCTTGCGGATCGTCGCTGACGCAGCGCTTCTGCCCCCTTCTCTGTGCACCTGCGATCACATCTTGAAATCTTGTGGTCCCTCCCCGTGTACCCCTGTTATGCCTTCGACGGGTCTAAACTTTGCCCCACAGACCCGCCATGAAAAGAGAGCCAAGAAGCCTTGAGTCAGGGGAAGAGGACGCCGCCCTGTGGTAAAGAGGACTGAGAGACAAGGGTCGGAGGCTGGTGAACCGAGGGCTGGACAGTTCCATGTGATTGCGGCAAATGGCTCAAAGACAAACTCTGGTTTTGATGAAATGAATGCGGAAACGCACGTCTTCAGGGCGCGCCTGGGCCCTGTGTGACTGGCCAGGACCTTTTGACCACCTCCTCGGGAGACAGCCGTACAGCTAAGGGGCTCATCTCCGATTGCATCAGCACTGAGCAGACTACAACGTGACATGCTGAGTCATCGGGCCCCTTTGACCATGGGCCAGAGGAGCCAAGGAGAGGTGGTGCGGCCGGGGACGACAAAAACACCCATTTGTGTCACTTAGGCCGACGAAGTTAACCACGCTCATCCACCTTGCGGGCCCAAGCGTCAACGAACATGGAAATCGAGCTTTGGAAGTATCGGAGCCGCCCCTGGTAGAACGACCTCCGCCACCTGCCTCTCGAGCCAATCTACAGCATGAGACAGCATTAACAGAGTGTGGCACCACTACCTGAAGGCGCTTATCAAGCTTTGTAATTGAGACAGCCCGTGCGTGGGCTTCCGTCAACCCTCCGTGCAGGACCTAGGCAAGCGAGCGTGAAAGGATAGGACAACAGTCGCTACGCATGTATGTGCGTCGGGCCCATGAGTCGACATGTCCTGCTCCCCAACCCCTGGCTTCCTACAATCTTTCAACGTCGAGCGACCAACCTTGCACTCAGGCGATAACAACATGCGGTCGTCGCGAGGTGAAGCCCCCTCCGGCTCAGAACAGGCAGCATCCCCTGCCCGAGGGCCCGCCGAACAATCCGAAGCGAACTTCGACGTCTCATTTCCCGCTCATGACTTGTACACGTCGAGAGCATGGACGGCGCCGCCTGGTTCTGATTCGATCGATGCACAAGCTCAGTCGGCCGATGGCGCTCGAACGATCCCACTACCTAACGCCCAGAATGATCCCCTTCTTCGCCGCCGCAGACAATTATCTCCCAACCCAGCGACAAGTTTCGGCAGCTCGCACCGACGCTCCTTCCCGTTGGAGGACGAGTCCCAAGAACACAGAGTATCTCGCCCTGAGAGCGCGGTCGGTTCCCTTTCCGGTGATCTCGATCGGATCACGTACGCTGAGGCACATGCGACATCCTCTGTGGCGTACTATGGTCCATTTGTGACCCCGTGGCTTCCTGCTGCTCCCATGCGGCCAGCAGGGCCTCCCGTGAGTATACGACACTATAAAAGTGCCTCTGGATAATGGGCAGCCGGGGCTGATGACAGGTTTTCGCACCCGGGGTGCCAGGAGCCACAGACCGTTCGTACACGACCATGGATATTGGGCCACACTTGCCTTCTCACCGAGGTGTCCAAGGTGCTCAGATGACCGAATTACCCGCGGCCTTCTCCCAAAAGACAGCTTGGCACAGCGCTCCACTCGACCCCAGTTTTGACTCGGCGGTGGGGGCCAGAACGTGGCAAAGGGAGACACATCACCCTGACGGTTCCGCTCAGAGTGGCCAACACACCCCGGCTCTCAGGATGGCATCATTGTCAAGAGCGTCGGGGCATCGGATCAGAAGGCCTCAGAGGTATCAGCCCCCCCCGCGCTGCCAGGGGCAGGTTTGCTTCCCGTTCGTTTACTCATCCACCGCCGGGCACCACTAACTCGATGCAAGATCAACACCGACGTGAGAGGCAGCTGGCGGCCGAGAACAAGTGGATAGCTCTTACGCCCCAGATCTTGGGAGCTCCCGAGGTGAGTGTTCACCAGTGTCTCAGCAGCACGCTTGGCCGGTATACCCCCTGGTGTCCGCCAGTCATAGGGCCTCGTACCCGCTGACGAGAGTAGATACAGAGTCTCGCGACTGGGGCAGCTCAGCGACGGGCAATCTCGATGCGCATCAACGAATTGTGTCAACAAGCCTTGACCGGTGGATGACGGGACACTCGGGACACTGAAGGAACCGAACGCGTCGAGTGAGTGTTATCCGGCACGTGCAGCGCCCTCAGTCGCCTCATCGCGAATTGTACGATCCCTTTGCCGGGTGTCCTGTGACTCGTGCAGCTCAATAGCAGGTAGGACCACAGACTCGCCTCGCCCTCCCCCGCTTTGCTCTGCTACCTCGTCCCACACCCGGCGTGGGCTGCGAGCCTGGAGTGCCCAAAGCCCCGCCTTACGTCGTGTGTCGCACCGAGGCTGTTCTGCGTCGGAAGATCCCGTCTCCCTTCACCACTCCCTTTGCAAAGCCCTCAGACCGCCAGAATCGCATGTATTGTTCTCTGATCTTCACGTCGGAGTTCATCACAGTACACATGCACCATGTTGTCCTGCCACCGCGCCTGCCTCGCCGACACATCCCTTGTTCCCGCCACTCCGGCGTTAACACGCTACAGCACAGTACATGTGGCCCCGAGGCGTGCTCTGGAGACATCCATTTAGATCATATCCCTTCACGAGGCAGCCCTTTGTCAGGCTTTTTTCGTGTTGTCCTCCTTACATCCGTAGGCGGAGCTCATCGGACTGGCTCACCTGCGAGTATAACCAGCGATTACACTTCAGTACGAGGCGCTGGCGTCCCACATCTTGTCCAAACACTCAGGTTTGCCACCCCCCGTTCCCGCCATCATGTTACAGGAGCCAGGACAGGCAGAGAGCTCTCTGTCGACGTCGCACCGACCCCCATCAGGTTGGACTGTCGCCAACTACCTCGATGCCGCAGATGCGCGTACCAAGTCCGAAGCAGCTCCTACTGATCCCCATCCCATCGCCACCCCCAGCGAAGCCACGAGCTCTCCGCCGCTTCCAGAGTCGAGCCCTCCCACCAAGTCCCCCGGCTCATCAGATATCTCAGGCCTTGGGAGCACACATCCTTTACTGTCAAACCAGCCGGGCGGCCGCGATTACCCGGTCGTGGACACTGATGCAAGCATCGTGCGTTCCCCTCCCCTTCCCTCGTCTGTCGCTGACGCCATGCGCCTTCCTCAAACGTGTCTGCACACTCCACCACCTTTCCATCTGCTCTCATAACCTTAAGCTTTGTGTGACGTCCCTGATTCGTTGTCCCACTGCCATAAATCACAGTGTAGGCCGCGAGAAGAGAGGGCTTCGCACAGCTTCAAGAAGTCATGCGAAGGCACGATGTGGTGACCGATTCGGAGCCTGGATCTTCCGAGACCAACGAGGCTGCCAAGCAGGGGATGAGGCGAGGGGGATCAAGCAGTGGGGTGTGATTGCCGAGAACCTGCTACCTGTGAATGAACGGTGCATGTGTCTGACTGACAGCTACCGCTCAATCAGCCATCCAACGGAGGTTGGGGGACAGAATTCGGGCCTGAAGCAGTCCAGCTCCATTCATGTATATTCGTGCCCAGAAGAGAATGCTGTGACCCGTCAGAGTCAATGATCCGACCCCGGGCGTGAGAGGGGACACGAGCCTATTCATAGCGCCCTTGCCCCATGCAGTCACAAAGTTGACTAGTGCATATGTTACATCGCAAGCTTCCTGTATGTACAAGCTCCTATCAGCGCCTGCGGTCCTCGTCACCAGCCCACGAGGCGCTCTCAATGACCCACTCGATGTCTGTAGATTACAAGCTTGACTTGCTGCCCGCCGGGACGTGAACCGCATCCAGATGAGGCATCAAGTCCGAAGTCAAGAAGTCCGCCGGCCACTGCGACTTGATGTCACCAATGAGGTACTCGCTCGCAATCTTGACATTGCCCGCGTCGTATCCCGGTTGGGCGGCAACCTTGGCCGCCTCCTCCGAGAAGATGGGCTGGAGGTATGCCGCGTCAATCTTCTTGCCCGAGTCCTTAGCGTCAGCAGAGGACGCAAAGTTTGGAAAGCACCGACGCACCGTCTTCGAGCCGTACTTGACCCATTGCCAAAGCTGCACACGGGCGATCTCGGCCGTCGCGGCGTCTTCCATGAGGTTGTTGATGGGCACACAGCCGTTTCCGGAGATCCAGGCGGCGCAGTATGACAGCGCACTACGAGTCAGCAGGTACACCCTGAGCCATCGAGTGCTCGACTCACGCCTTGATGTTCTCCCGAATACCGTTCTCGGTGATCTTGCCCTCCGTCTTGGCGTTGTAGATCTGCTTGTCCGTGACGTTGACGTCTTCCCGTCGGACGTGGTACTGATCGTCAGCTTGGGTTAAAGGCTTGAGGGTGGAAGCGCACCTGGTTGGGACCCTTCATGTGTTCGTCGAAGACCTCTCGGGCGATGGGGATGAGCCCGGGGTGGGCCACCCAAGTACCGTCATGTCCAGCCAGGACCTCCCGGAGCTTGTCCGCTCGGACCTTGTTCATCGCTGCCTCATTCGCAACCGGGTCGTTCTTGATCGGGATCAGAGCGGCCATGCCTCCCATAGCAGCCACCCCTCGCCTGCGAAGTCAGCCTTTGTCTTCGCCAAAGGACTTTCGACTCACTTGTGGCACGTCTGGATGAGCAATCGGACGTAGGCATCCATGAACGGCGCAGTCATCGTGACGTCTGCCCGGTCTGGCATCACCGCGTTCTTGTTTGCCCGCTGCATCTTGATGAAGCTGAAGATGTAGTCCCATCGACCGCAGTTGAGACCGGACGAGTGCTCCTTGAGCTCGTACAAGAACTCCTCCATCTGGAAGGCCGCCGGCAACGTCTCGATAAGGCACGTTGCGCGGATACAGTGCTGCGGGAGACCGAGCTTGCTCGTGGCGAGGTTGAAGATATCATTCCACAATCGCGCCTCGAGGTGGTGCTCCATCTTCGGCAGATAGAAGTACGGCCCGTGCCCGCGCTTGATGAGCTCGGCGGCGTTGTGGTAGAAGTAGATGGCAAAGTCGAAGATCCCGCCCGAGACCGGCTGGCCGTCGATCAGGACGTGCGGCTCGTCCAGGTGCCATCCTCGTGGTCTGCCGTCAGGGGCTGAGAAAGTCTCTAGATGTAGTGCCAACTCACCGAACGATCAGGACCGCGGGCTTCTCGACGAGCTTGTATTGCTTTCCGTTAACCTCGAAGTCGATTTGGCGCCTGGGCGTCAGCTCGTCCTCGTGTAGATATAGGAGACGACCTCACCTGACCGCATCGTACAGGTTCAACTGGCCCTGGACCATGTTGCTCCATGTTGGCGAGTTCGAATCTGAGGGTGAGCGCCGGCCCAGTCACCGTTTCTGCTCTTCCCGGCGGGACCCGCATTTCCCCGCGCAGGTCTCTCCGCCAGTCCACCCGTGCAGAGCGCACGACTTACCCTCAAAGTCCGTCATGAACGTCTTGGCCCCGGAATTCAGGGCATTGATGACCATCTTTCGGTCCGTCGGACCAGTGATCTCGACACTATCGTTAGCTCCGGTCTACTCGGCGATAACGCTGTTTTTTGGTCTCGTCGCTGCGACTGTCCCCAATAGAAAATGCTGCAGAGACACTCACCGACGGTCCTCGAGGCCCGGGGCTGGTGGAGCGCAGGCCCATGATGGGCTCTGGCGGATGTGAGCGGTCTCGGGAAGGAAGCCGAGGGATTTGCCCTACACGTCAGCGGGAGCGGTCGTAGTGAGATGGACAAGCGCTAGCCCACCTTGTCGAGCTCGGCCTGGACCTTCTTTCGGTTGGCGAGGAGGTCCTTGCGCCTGTCGTTGAAAGTGCGGTGAAGGATGGCAAGGAAGGAGAGGGCGTCCGGGGTGAGAATGTTCTCGGTGCCTTTTGGCGGAGGGGAGGTGAGGTGGATACCGGCGGGGAGGGACGACATGGTGTTGGGTTTGTCTGATTTAATTTTCGGCGGGACTCGGTGGGTGTGGTGAGTGATGGAGACGTTTGGCGTAGGTGATTGTGCTGTGGGGAACGAGGGGTAAGCACACGGGCGGGATGGGGTATATATGTGTGTATGGGACAAGGACGAGGCTAGATTAGAGGTGGTGTTGGAAATGTGTCTCGGGTGGAGGTATCGCCCGCCGCCTTTACCGGTTACAGATCATTAACCGATCCACTTGGCCATCCGTCATTCCGTCCTGTTGGAAATTCAGCCTCCGTCAACCCTCGGCTACTCGTAGATCATCAACCTTCTAGCTCAGGTTCGCCCCATTCACCCGCTAAAGGCCGATCATGTCCATCTCTGACTCCAAATGCATGCATGCGATCAACTTGGACAATCCCCCGCGCAAGTATAGACAATTCCTCCTCGGACCCTGATCGCTTAGAAGGCAGCAATTGGGACCGCCGTCGACGCGGCCCCCCAGGCAGTGGGCGCGTCCATCGCCGTGCCCGTCGTCTTCGTCGTTGGGATCGTCGTTGGCTCTGCCGTGGTGGTCTGGTCGCCCTTCCATCTCCAAAACGCGTCGGTGAGTTGCTTGAGCTTGGTCGGTGCAGTAGTAGTAGCAGTGCCGGTGGTGAGCTTTGCTGGAACAGCAGCGGATGTGGCGGCGGCCGTGGGCGGGGTCATATCGGTCATCTCCGATGGCCCCATGGCGGACTTGGCCGTCGACTCGGTCCGGGTCACTGCAGTACCCGCCGTCATAGCCGTCATAGCAGTCGCCGCGGTCGGTGACGTTGCCTTGGCAGCAGTGGCATGTCGCGCGCGTCGCTCAGCTTTGGTACCCCGCATCTCGGTGGTCATGTCGAGCCTCACACCCGTCTGAGTCGTACCGCCCGGAGGCGCCGCGTGCGCCATGAAACCTGGCTCAGTGATTCTGCCTTGGGCATCGTACTTGGTCTCGTTGTTGTCGTGGAAATCTTGCACTTCCTCGATCGACCAGGTCGAGCCCTTCTTCCCCTTTGGTTTGTGCCTCAAATACGTCCCGTGACTCTGGCACCACGATCGACCGCACGTCGTCTTGTCGTACAGGCACCCCGAGAGCTTGTCGCCGAGCATCGATAAATCCGCCGACCTGATCGAGTCGCTTCTCGCGTGGAACACATCATCAGGGGCCAGCACGATCGTACCGTGCTTGTTGAAGTCCAACGCCTCCGTGCACCACTGGCCCAGCTTGCCCGTGCCCGCAGGTCCGTCCGTGTCCCATTCCTGCTCCGCATCACACACGGTCGCATGTCGGTCGAGCAAGGGGTAGAGTTCCCTGAAACGGCGGTACGACATGATCCGGTTGTCTCCCACAGTCGTATCGAAATAATCGTCGCTGTCGTCCCAGTCAAGGCCCTTGAACTTGGTTTTCCTCGCTTTGGACACGTTCTCGAACGGAATAATCGCCAACTTGCCGTACAACTTCTTGTTCATCGGACCCTTGCCCGACGTCGCGCTCATCTCGATCGCCCGGCTCTCAAGCTCGTGTTCCGCCAAGGGGCGGGACTGCATCTTGACAAACGACGAGAACTCGTCCCACTGATCCTTCGGGATCATCATCGCGTGGTTCGCCTTCGTCATCTTCGTGTGCTCCTCCACAAACTCCAGCCCCTCGTACGAAGCATCGGCGTCGCGGAAGGTGAAGTGCCTGGACATGACGGGGTAGAGCTCCCTGAATTCCGACTCGCTCAGGCCGCCCCCCCGCCTGACCTCCCTGAGCGCCTTCAGCCACTGGTCTCTGTCCTGGTTGGACTCGAACGCCGTCGACGGGCTCTTGTGGTTCCAGCCGTACTTGTCAATGAACGACGAGTTCTTCTTCGACATGTATCGGACCTGTGCCGTCGGGTTGTGGTTTTCGCCCGTCTTGTACCGTGCGACATGCTCCTCTGCGTAATTTTCCGTGAGCCGATCGATCATGTTGGACTTCCTGGTGTTTATCGGGGCGGTTCCGCCCCTTCCCCGCCCATCTTTGACCCAGCCCCCCTCGGCCGCCGACAAGCCCTGTTTGCTCTGATACGACAGGTCCCCAAGCGTGCGGCCTGTACCATCGAGGGTGCCACCAAAAGCGCTGCCAGGCCCACGGATCAGGTGTTCCGAGAACTTGATCGAGTTGTCCTGTACCCGTCCATCGCGCTCGTACTCATGGAGGACCGTCGGTGCCGCGGTGTCCGTGCTGTAGATGGGTTTGACCTCTTCCTTGGTTTTGCCGACAGTGTTCGTCGTGCCCATCTTGTATCGCCATCTCTGGTCGATGGACATTCTGTCCTCGAGCACTTTCCTTCCCGGCCGTGCCAGCTCTGCGAGCTGCGCAGACAGGCTGGTGTCGGTCGGACCAGCAGTGGCAGCGGACGCATGCGGCGTTGCCGGACGCTTTGAGCCATCCTGCACCGGCAGGTTCGCCACCGCGGCGGACATGGTCTTGTCAGTCGTGAACTTTGTTTATCTCCCAGTGATCCAGTGATCCGTGATCCAGTGATGACCCCTCCCTCAGTCAATTTGCAGCAGGTGTGGGAGCCGGGGCAGTGAAGTGAGGGATGACGAGAGAGAATGTGGTTATGATGAGAGTCGAGTCGCAAGGCGAACAAGAGGCCGCTCCGACTCTCATCCCCAACCACTTCGGTCATTCGCGCAGCCACCACGAGGCGCTCCTTTGACTCCCAGACCGATCTTTCATGCCTGCACCGTCCACTCGCCATGCGCACCACCCAGCTTCCAGCTCGGCGAAAACGATGTGGCGACCGTCCTTTCAACGTCTTTCACCCGTGCGGGCTCACAACAGCAGCGTCCCACAGCTCGCTGAAGGCCAGCTCGCCTCCCTTCCGTTCTAGCACGTTCCGCGAACGCGGCCCATTCAATGACGCTACAGCGATCTCCCTCGACGAGCGAGCCACACCTCGCGAGCGCCTGTATCCTCCAACAGGTATGCACAATGCATCAGACGGCCGACGCTCGTGCAAGAGAGCCGGAGGTAGGGTATGTGAACATATAAGAATGTGAGTATGCCGGGCTTCTATAGCCGTTGTCATCGCTCGACCCGTCACCGTCCTCGCGGTGGCCGCGCTCATCGCTGGACCGTCCATCTCCTCGGACCCCAATCCGCCTAATACCAGACAGTCGCCTTCCACATCCCCGCTGCGAGTCCTTGTCGTTATTGTATTGTCCGTTGGCCCGCTGGCCATTTTGTCGTGCAAAGTCCATCATCGGTCCATTTGCTTCCACATGCAATTCCCTTCCCAACCCGCACCTCATACACCGGGCGTGCTCGCCGCTCGACCTGCCGCATCCCGCTGCTTGGCCTTCATCGCCCCTTCCCGCATACGCTGAATCTCGGCGAGTTGCTGAGGCGTGTGCGCCAGGCTGGCAAACATCGGCACGTAGTCTTCAGTCGGCCCGGCGTCTTCAGCTTCGTGCGTTTCCACATCTTCTCCAATATCGATCGTGCCGTTTGGGTGTCCGCTGGCGTGCCCGTCGAGCCCGTTCGGGCGCTGGTCCAGCGCCTCAACGTGCCCATCTGCTTGCCCATTGGCATGCGCTCCGTCCGAGCCGAACGAGGTCCGATCGCCCATGTCCCGATAATAAAGATTCCCTCGCTCGGCATCGGCAATGACCTTGATATCGTTCATCCCACCGATCGGCTCGCGCTGTTCGAACCCGTCCGGCGTGTCCGTACCCTGCACAAGCGCGCGGTGAAACACATCGGCCGACGCGGGCGTGAGGAGCATGCTCCGTCGGTTCGGCGGGGAAGGGGACGACTGGTGCGAGGACGACCGTATTGACTCGGCATCATCCCCCAATCCTACTCTTCGGCCATTAGAGTCCGCGCCGGACTCGCTGATCGTCAAGGTGGCACCCTCGATCGAGCCCGAGCCACCCACGTCGCCCATTCCCAGTCCCTGCACCGAGGCCGTCTCGTCGATATCGGGCAACGGGTCCGAGCCCCGGTTGGACTCCTCCCCACTTTCCGACCGGTCTGAGCGCGGTTGTTGCGCTTTCTTCTTGAGCACCGAGCTTTCTATGCTTAGCCGGCGGAGATCCGCCGCGGTGGGCGGGGCGTTGGGCGTCGGGTTGGCGTTCGCGGGAGACGGGGAGGGCATGATACCCAGGTCGAACGGGAATTGGGCGCTGCCTGGAGGTGGGGTCGGGTGTCCCGGTGTGAGCGGGCCAGCGAGCTCGTCTCCCAGGCCGCTTGCCGATGCACGGCGGAACGGTGAAGGCGAGTGTGAGTGCGGGTGGGAGTGCGAGTGGAAGTTAGGGTGCAGCATCGGCGAGGGGAACATGCCGGGCGACGGGAAGGGTATGAAGCCTCCGCTGGCTGCGCGCGGGGAGGGCGCGTAGCCCATGGGCATGCCCATCCCGAAGGGCGATGGGGGCGGTAAGGGGGACGGCATCGGCTGGAGATGTTGTCCCGGTACGAGCGAGGGCGAGTTGCCGGGGTGCATCATGCCTGGCGACGGGGGTGGGAGGAGGGTGGAGTTGCCCTGCTGGTCGCGGAACATGGCTTCGAGAGTGCTGATCCGCTGAACAGCTCCGGCGTAAAGGTTGGTCAGGTGGTTGAGGCGGGCAGTCAACTGCGGGTCAGCTCGGTTGCGCCTTCAGTGGATTGTTCGCGAGACGGCGTGAACCGTCACGACAACCACCACGGTGTGGTCAATGACCTCTCTGTCTCCGGTACACCCAATCTCCGCGGCATTCTTCGCTAACGAGGCTCAAGAGACCGGCCGGACAGGAATCAAATCGGCCTCGCCCACTCACCTCGCTCTCGCGCTTCCGACCCTCATTTTCCACCCTCTGACCGCCCTTTCTCGCCCTCTCAACATCACTTTTCAACCGCTCCTCCGTCGCCTTGGCCCTCGACAACTCATCCTTCGCCTTCGCTTCCTCAGCCTTGGCCAGCCCATTCTCGGCCCGCAAACTCTCAATCATCTGCTCCCGCTCCGTCAAGAGCTCTTCCAGATCGGCGTTGATGGGCCTGTTGAGGCTCGCTTTCCGCGCCTGCCGGGACGGCGTGACCGGGACAGCCGGCGAATCCTGTACGGCGCCGTTGGCCGCCGGCGAGTCTGCCGATACGGACACTCGGCGCTCGAGGTTCGGTAGCGGCTGCGGTGCCGGAGCTCGGTTCTTCCGTTTCTTCTTCTTGGACACCGAGAGGGGTTGCGCTATGGGCAGATATCCCTCTTCGGGTATTATCGAGAATTCGATGGATTTGGGCTTGATCCCATTCGACGTGGATGTCGCGTCACTCTCGCCGTTGCCGTGATTGCTCTGCGCGGACTCGGAGGTGTTGCCGTGGTCGCCATCTGCGGAATCGATATCGTTGCCGCTCGGCAGCGGGCTCCGAGATGGTCCAGCTAAGGGCGAAGCGGGCAAGGGCACATCCCATGGCGAAACCGATTGGGGTGGCTGTAGACGAGACGGTTTCGGCGTGGTATCCGTTGCCGGGAAAAGAGACGGCTCGAGACCGCGTCGTGGCGACGCATCTCCATTGTGGTTCGAGGTCGAGCTGCCCTCGATTCGCGGATCGCTCTGCGCCTCGTTGACGACGGGCAAATCCCTCATCTTCGCCTTTGAGGGCGATGCTTGCGGTCTGGGAGGCGTGGGGCGGGGAAGCCGCCCGGGAACCGGCGAGCTTTCGATACTGCTGACCCCTGCGCTGCTGGCGCCTGACTCCCCACTCCCAATCGCCGCAGGCACCCTCAACAACGACCCCTTCCTCTTCTTCACGTCCTTTTTCTTCTCCCTCCCCCGCTTCTCCTTGGGCGACATCTCCTCCGCCTCCTTCTCCGTGGTCTTGGCTTTGTCTTTATCCTTGTCCTTGTCCTCCATCGACATCAGCTCCTCCCCTCGAGCCCTCGACAATGCCTCTCGCCGACGGCGCCGGTACTGCGCGATCGGCTCTTGCAGGACAAAGTACACGCCGCCGAGGATGAGCACCACGGTGCAAATGAGGAGCTGGCCGCGCCATGAGGCAAGGAACGTGATTGTCGAGGAGGAGAGGAGGGGGGACGAGGGGGAGATGCTGGGCCCGCCGGGCCGTGGCCGTGCGTGATTGCGCTGTTGCGACATTTCTTTCCTGGCGACCGGCGAATGGGCTCGGGATCAGCGTTGACGCGGCCGATGTGGACGGTCGATGATCCGAGGTGGAAGGGGATGTGGGCGGAGGAACAGGCGATGAGTCAATCCGTCATACGAGCAAAGAGCGAAGGTGTGGGACTGGGGATCAGCTCTGAAAGGGACAATGTGCGACGGCCTGTGACGAGATGAAACAGACGAGCTCGGTCTCCTGCGCCCGGGCGAATCGTCCTGTTCCTCTTTTTCCCCAGGTAGCTCGATCGATGATGAAGCAGCACGAAGCGGAAGGGAGTGTGGACGATTGATGGTGTAGATGCAAATAGCAAAGGGTGCTGCGGGATTGGCCCGATGCCATCCGCCAAGGAGGGATCACTCACCCGCGTAACGCAGGGGACGGGAAGACTGTCAGGGAGACGGTGATCAAAGGACCGGGTCACGGTGCCGGAGACTGGGCGCCGGGATAGTGAGGGGATATGTAGGATGCAGTGGAGTTGAGGACGTCGGGGACGACGGTCATGCAGAGTGCAGGTACTCACCGATGCGCAATGAGCAATGGTATAAGCTGTGCGCTCGCTCGGTCGACTCGCTCGGTCGCCAAGTAAGCCGAGTAAGAGGCTCGGCCGGCCCGCTCACAGATCCACGTGTGTAAGTAGGTGGCTTTCTCCTCCCTGAGCGCGCGTCGCCAACGTGCGCCGATCTGCGATGTGGATGCGGTGGCAGAGGACGAGCTCGAGCTGTGCGGAAAAGAAAGTGCGAGGCTGATGAAACGAGCGTCGAGTGTGTTGGTTGCGATGCGAAACGAAAGGGAAATGGCGCGGTACCTGGTCGAAATGCAGAGGCGGTGTGGGTGGGTTGGG